>JBAMMX010000001.1:20794408-20921908 GCA_037126225.1 Dillenia turbinata
ATTGCTCTAGGGTTAACTCTCTATTAGGAAAATAATTAACGAGTTTCTCTTAATTATCGATAAAATAAGAAGAAATTGGTCATTGAGCGTTTGTCGACAGCTATAACCAATTTATTTATGGGTGTTGAAATTTTTAGATAAATCAATAATTAATCACATGAAATCAATGTGGAAATAATTTTTTTGATTAGAAAAAATTTATTTTCCATTAGTTTTTATTTTTATTTTTTGAGTTCTTTATTTTTATTTTAATTAGTTTAGTTAATTTTTCAACCCTCATATTTTTATTTTTATTTTTATTTCTTTAAAAGAAATAAATTTACAATTCTCTGTGGAGATGACCTTATTCACTCTATATTAGTATTTTGTGAAGTATATATTTTATTTTTGGTTATTTGACACCCACCAAATTTAGGCGCCGTTGTCGGGGAACGGTGTTAAATGATTTATTTTTTTTAACTTTTTATTTTCTTCTTGTTTTCAAAACTAACATTTGCAGTGAATTTATTAAAATTTGACGGTGACATAGAAGAGGACTTGACAAAAATATGGCCACACAAAAGACTTTGAGGGAGTTGTTATTTTCTGATTTTAATGAACATACTTTTTACAGTGATTTTCCTAATATTGAGACTTTCCGACAATTTGGAATATGACAAGATTTTCCAAAGACAATAAATGAGGTAAGTGATTTTTTTCTTCGTCAAGAATTGAAAAAACTAACTTCTCTTGTGCATACTTTTATTGTAGGAAAAACACAACCGGTACAAACTTGTGGAGTTTGTTCAGAGATGGATCATCCAATCGATAAGTGTCATATTTTTTTATGATAACTCATATTGGAACATCTATAACCAATGGTGATTTAATGAACCATACTTCAAATATATAAATTGGCAACAAAGATTCCAATAACAATGACAATTCCAATCTCAATTTCAGTCTCAACAAACTCATTTCGAATCAAGTTACGTCTGTAGAAAAAATTGTTGAAAGTTTGGCTAACAACACTTTGTTAATTCAACAGGAAAATCAATGATTCAATAAAAAAGCCAACGATTTTCACAAGAGACAAGGGCCAGCATCCAGAATTTGAAAAATCAAATGTCACAATTGATAGCAACTGTGAGTCGATTGAAAAAATCATCAAAATAAGTGCAAAACAATTCATCAAAAGTTGAAGAAGATAGGGAAACGGAGCAACAAGAGAAATCATTGAAATCGAACGATTCACTCAAGTAGGTAAATCAAGAACTCAATACTTTTAGGCCTAAAATAGTGATTCCACCACCTTTTCCTGGCAGGTTGGTACTACCAAAGAAAGATGAGGAAGAAAAAGAGATTTTTGAAACTTCTCTAAAAGAAGAAACCAACATTCATCTTTTAGAAGCAATAAAGCAAGTGCCAAAACCATTCATGAAAACAGTAAAAATAAAAATTGACGTGGATTTGGCTATTTTAACTCTTGAATTTAGTGGTAAAGTTATTACTTTTAATATTTTTGACATCATGAAATATCCAAATGATTTTAAATTTATTTTTCATGATAGTACGGTGGATTTTATTGTTCATGATAATTTTATACAAAATGAATTAGATTTTATTTTTAAGAAAAATGTGACAAACAAGGTTGCACAATGGGACAAATTTCTTGATGACAAACTCCCACATTGGAAACAATTATTGGTAGGCCATAAAATCCTTCACTTCAATTCAAAATTGAAGTTCATACCAGGTAAGTTGAAATCTAAATGGACCGGACCAGTCTTTGAACGAGATTGAAATGAGAAGACAATGTCGAGCCAAAGACATTAAACAAAGGCGTTTGTTGGGAGGCAACCCAATATTTTCTTTTATGATTTTTATTTCATATTTATTTGGTTTGATTTAGATTTGATTTAGATTTTTTTTATGTGAATAAATGCTGAAAAATTTTATGGTCAGAAGTGTTCTGCTATTAGGCGTGCCCATGCCTTAACAAGCTTTCATTACTATCCAGGTTTGCTAATGCTCTTAAGTGACTAGAATTGCGCATGAGTTAGGGCGTGCCCACACCTTAAGAAGGGGTTCATTATTGCCACCATAATTTTTTCTTCAAAACTTGTTGGATTTGACTCTACATTCATCACTCCACCCTAGGGAAGTCTTGTTTTCACTTTATTTTTTTTATTTTTGCTTTTATTTGAGATAATGGTTATTTATTTATTTATTTTATCTCTCATTTGGCATACATTGGGGACAATGTATGATTTAGGTGTGGGGGGATATTTCATATTTTGTCTTTGGTTGTTTGTTTTTTTACGATAGGTTAAATTTTGTTTCATTTTATTTAATTAAAAAATACAAAAAAAAATTTCAAACTTTCAAAATTGATATGTGTTATATAGCTGGCTAGAAATTTATGAAAAATAACTCGTATCAATGGTTTTTGTATTTGTAATGACCGTTCATATTTTTAATAGTTTTTTTTGAATGATAAATATGCAACATTCATCATAAACCCCATTTCAAAATTAGATTTTGAGTCTAAAGCGAGCAAATTCATTCATTGTGTCCGAAATTTTCTTTCTTGATGAGTGATTATCACACTTGGATTGAACATTCTAGAACTTACAATGTTATGAATTTAGAGATCATGTTTAGCATTTCATGCATTAAAGTGATAAAGGTACATAAATTTTACCCACTTTTGAATTTCGTAAAAATCTCTACCCTAACTTTTATTGCCTTTAGTGAACCAAGTTGAGTTTGAAATTTTTTTTTTCTTCATAACCCCTCATTACAATACCAAAATTCTTTTTTTTTGGTTTGCGTTTCAACCCTTGTATCAAAAATATATGTAGTTAATTGTATGATTTTCGTATATTTTTGCCTCATGAGATATATATTGATTAGAGATTTGATGACTCAGAAAGGAAAGAAAAAGTTTGATTTTGTTCATCTTTTGTGTTGGAGTGTTTTTTCATAAAAAAAAAGAAAAAAGAAAAAAAAAGCAGCAGCGAAAAAATAAAAAAAAAAAAAGAAAAAAAAGGAAAAAAAATGCCGCATCTGTAAAAACTTAATTTCAGTCATGGATCGTAGAGAAAAAGTTTGATATTTTTATGTATTTTTGATTGTTGGTTATGTTGAGTACATGTGAGTGTCAAGATCATATATTTTTGGTGTGCTATTTATGCGGGGCAAATGTATTATCACAGAAAAATTGTGTTGTTAGTTACATATTTTCTTTAGTACATTTTAAACCCTTCATATAACTTTTTATCCTACCTTTAACTCTAATCCTGTTACAACCAAAAGAAAGATCTTTTGATTTATGCATGAAATTTCAATTTTTAAGTGGTGGAGATTTGATATATTTACAAATATATGGTAATACTAATTCTAATGTGTTGATTTGAGTGTTATTGATATATTCTTCACCCCTCTTTTGAGTGCATTTGAGTGAACCCTTGGAGAGAATTGTTGAATCTTACTGTTTTGATTTTATAAAAAACTATTGAGATATGTAATGGTTGTTCTCATACGAAATACTGTAAAATATTTATCGTTTTAATTATTTTTCTAGTTTAACTCTTATGACATATATTGGCTTAGTAGTTCGAAAGAAAAAATGTGTTGATTTTAGTGGTTTTAGTTTTATTTGAGTTAGTAATGTTTGAGAACAAGTATCATCCAGGTGTGAGGGAATTTGATAGGGTATAAATTAGTAGAATAATTATGGTTTATTTTGTTCTATTTTTGAATAAATATTATACTAATTATTGTGTTTTATATTAATTGATATAATAGAAATAATTGAGAAGACTTTTGAAAAAAAAGGAAGGAAAAGAAGACAAATTTGGAAGTTTTGAAGATTTTCAAAGTCATTGATTTATTCATAATATTTAGGGATAAATTTTAGAAGTTTAACTTTCAAAAATTTTTATTTTTTAGGAAATTTTCTTTCTTGAAAATAAGATTATCACTCTTATAAATATAGGAGTGTTTAATGTAAAAAAGATAGAGAGGAGGCACCCGAAAGGGGGGTGGCAACCTCACGCCCTAGCAGCAGCAAGCTATTCATGTTCCACATTCTCCTTTCTTGTAGAGGTGTTTTTCCTTGACAAGCAACCAGTCCCACCTTGGGAGTAATTTGTCTTTAATAAGGTTATATATATATATATATATATATTTTTTTTTAATTTGTGAGTTTTATTTTTCCTATGTTTTCTTTTTAATTTTATTTTCTAGTTGAGAGATATTGAAATCTTGATTTTCAATGATTGTGAGATTTAATTAGATTTATTAAATTAATATCTCATAGGTATTTATTTAATTTCTACGTTTCATGGATCATGATTTTTTAGGGTTATTAAATAGATGATCGATATTTAATAGATTTAGAATAATTTAACGACAAATCCGTAATTGTTTGTTAGTTTTAATAAAGTGGTGAATGACATTTATGTCATAAAATTGAATAAATTAATTTAAATGAACCTACTGTGTGTTTGTTAATTAGAATTGAGTTTCTCTAAATCTTAATGCTGTTGAGACTTTTAATCCTAAGAGTTTCTTTAGGGTTGACTCTCGTTTAGAGAATTAACGATCTTCTCTTAATTATCGACGAAGTAACGAGAGATTGGTCGTTGGGCGTTTGTCGATGACTATAACCAATTTGTTTATGGGTGTTGAAATCTTTAGATAAATTGATGATCAATCACATGAAATCAAAATGAAAATAATTCCTTTGATTAGAAAAAATTTATTTTCCATTACTTTTTATTTTTATTTTTTGAGTTCTTTATTTTTATTTTAATTAATTTAGTTAAATTTTCAACCTCAATATTTTTATTTTTATTTTCTTAAAAGCAATAAATCCATCGTTCCCTATGAAGATGACCCTATTTACTCTATACTAGTATTTTGTGAAGTAGTTATTTTATTTTTGGTTGTTTGACATTCACCAGTGAGTAAGTCATGGTTAGGGTTATTCCCAAAGGGATAACCTGGTGGTTGTAATTCCTTATTCCAACTCGGTGAGCTGAATTCAAGTCTTGATTAAAAGAAAAAATGAAGTCATGGTTAGGGCCAACCAATCACAGGTATGGAGGTTTAATAGACTTGGTGAGCCAACTAAATGGGCTTGGACACACAAGCCCAAGTCTTTGCAATGGCTAGGCTTGATTTTTTTTTTTCCAGTAATAAACGAGATAGAAGCAAAAACCAAAACAAAGAGGAGACAAGAACCAAAACAGCTCAAAGAATAGGCAGAGCATCCCAATTCTTCCTCTTCCAAGCGAAACCAGCAGTGTCCCACTGAAGAATCTCTTTCACAATACTAGGAGGATCGGAGCTCTCTTGAACACCGACCTTTCCCGTTCTGCCCAGCCTAACAAGCTTGTTAACACAATGATTTTTCTCCCTCAGAATGTGCATTATCTCAGAGACACCAACTTCGTTCATGAGCATTCTGCAATCCTTAATGATATTTTTCCATGGGTGATTGGTACCTACTCCCTTGTTGACAGCATTAACTAAATTAAGGGAGTAACATTCCACAGAAAGGGGAAACCGACTTTTACTCTTAGCGATTCTTAGGCCTTCTCTCAAAACCTACAATTCTGTCAACTCTCCATTGAAAGAACCAATATTAGCCTAAAAACCATGAACCTAGTCCCCCTTGCTATCTTTGAACACCCCACCCCTCCCCTCCCTAGGATCCTTCCTACACATCTCCACCTAACTCAAGATCCTGTTAACAACAATGTTGGGCGGGTCTGCTTTCTTTTGGAAGATCAAAGAGCACCTACTCTTCCAAATATGCCAAACTGTAATAAAAAAAGTCAGGTTTTCTACCTCACAAATGCCCATGTTATGCTCCTTATTGGCTTCTTTCTTTAACCAGTTGAAAGCATGGTCTAACCAGAAGTTTCCATTGGAGACTATGCCAGGAACTGGCTTTGACCAAATGGCCCTTGCATGGCTGCAATCTCTTAGAGCATGGACGGTCGACTCCTTTTCCTTTCCATAGATGATACAGGTCCCTTGCTCCGTAATTTCTCTATTTTTTTTTTTTTTTTTTTTTTTTTTTTAACTCAGTGTTGGTCATGAGCCTGTCCCTAGTTGCCAGCCAAACGAAAACCTTAGCACATTCAGCAAATTTCTTCTTCCACAACCAACTCCAACCTCCTTCCTCTGACGATTGAGACCTCACTGTCCCTTTTTGTAACCAATACACGGAGGCTATTGAGAATTCTCCATCTGAACTCTCCTTCCAAACTAGGGAGTCTTGAGAACTCTTATCCCTAGGGATCATAACAACATTGATTTCCTTAACAGTTTTCCTTGGAAGGACAACAAGTAGCTCGTCATTTTTCCAACCTCCCTCATTGTCCCAGAAATGGCAGACTTTGAGGCTTTCCAAACAGCATTCGTGGGGAATGGAAGCCTTGTGGAAAAGCTCTTCATTCCCTACCCAATTATCTTGCCAAAACTTGATATTTTTGCCATCCTCGAGTCTCCACATCAGTCCCTTTCTAAGGCAATCCCTGCTACTACAAATAGCTCTCCAAATCATAGAGGAATTTCCTTTCTTATTGCATTCCACCAGGCTTTTACCCATCAGGTATTTGCTCCTTAAAATCTGACACCATAAAGCATTATCATCTTTCAAAATCCTCCATCCCAGCTTGATCACAAACGCCACATTATTTTCGCTTATGCACCTTATGCCTAGGCCTCCTTCCCTTTTAGGCTCACACACATTGGCCTACTTGATCGGATAGATCTTCCTCTTGTATCCTACACTTCCCCAAAAAAAATCCCGATTCAACTTGTCAAGTTTATTGCAAAAACTTTCGGAGAGCCAGTTCGACTACATGGTGTAAAGAAGGGTGCGATTGGACCAAAGTCTTTCTCCCTACAGTACTAAGAAGATGGGCTTTCCAATTACTAAGCTTCTTCTGAGCACGATCTACCACTTGGTAGTAGAAGTTCTTACTCATTCTCCCATGAACTGTAGGGACTCCCAAATACTTCCCAAAGTCCTCAGTGAGGGTAAATTTGCAACAAGCTGCATGAGAGGATTTCAGATGTCTGGGGGCCTTAGGAGAAACCCAAAACTTGGACTTACTTGGATTCACTTGAAGGCCACTTTTCTCTAAAAACTCCTTGAGGCAACACAAGATATGACTCAAATTTAGATACTCTGCTTCTGCGAAGAGAATTAAGTTATCGGTAAAGAAGAGATGAGAGATGGAAGACCCTATTTTAGAAGTTTTAACTGGCTTCCAAACGCCCTTCTTCACCTTTTCCTGAATCATATCACTAAGCTTGATATTTATGCTACCATTTGAAGTTGGAGGGATTTTTTCTCTATTTTATGGAATAAGCTCACATGAATAATCAAAAAATAAATAATAAACGGTAACGGTAAATAAGCAAAAGTTTTTTTTAATCCTTTTAAACATTTTCAGTTTTATTTCTTGTCACATTTTTTTTTTTTGTGTAAGTAGATTTTTCTTACTACCAACAAATATTTAAGTTTCGTCCAATTATTTCAATCCAAGTACTGTGGAGTCTATTAAGAGATTGATTCAAATTCTATTTCTCAATTCTTATAATTTGAATTTAAAACTTATAATTAAAAGAATATAACATTCTATCATTATATCTATAGAAGTTTATTATTATTTGTCACCTCTAGTCTACCGTTAGATTTGTAATAACATCAACATCATTGTTTTCCATTTTTGGCTGGAGCTAGGGCAAGTACTCGGCCTTTGTGGCTAGAGGACTTAAAATACAAATTTCACTGACTTAAGATACCACCCAAACACATATTTCAATTGTACAACCTTAACTCTCAGGTTGCTAAGGGTAAGTTTGGCTCGCGGGAGGGGAGTGGGAGGAGGGGAAGATTTATTTCACCTGATAAAAATAAATAGATTTTCTTCATTTTTGTTTGATAGGGATGGAAGGGAAGAAAATATATGTTACTTTTTTGTTTTATTTGGTTGGTATGAAAAGTGAAAAAAAATACCATTAAGTTTATAATTATATTCTTATAAAATAATATTTTTAATATTTCTCACCACATTTTTTATTTTTTAATCTAAAATATTTTTCTAAAAATATAATTTTTAATATTTTTCTAAAAATATATATTTTTCTAAAAAATAGTTATTTAATATATTTTTCTTATTTTAATAAATTATTTTCATTATTATTTTATATTAACTAAAATTAGAATATTAATATAAAAAATAAAAAAAATTAGAAAAAATAATTTATTCAATAAAATTGAGGAATAAAATTAAATTTTATTACTTTATATTAAATAAAATTGAAATAAAAAAGAATAATTTCGTAAATATGAAAAAAGAGTAAGAATAAATTTGTCTAAAATCTCATTTTTTTTTCATTTCTATCCATTTTAGAATGAAAATGATTTTTTAAAAGGAAAAAAATGGATTATATCTAACTTTTATTTTCCCTTCATGTTTCATTACTTACCAATTAAGTAAAATGTATCATTTTTTTTTCAATTTTTATTTTCTTTCATCCTTTTATTTTATTTTTCACTCTAACCAAACAATCTCGGCTCTGGTCCACATAGCAGCCCAGCTAAACGAGGCAAGCCTTTACAAATTGGGGGACCTTGAAATTCAATCAAGTATTAACCTTGAAATTCTGTTTTTTTTATTTTTTTTATTTTTTTTATTTTTATTTTATTATGATAACAGAGAGAAATATTTGTGGACATGAGAGGAGGCACCTGCGATGCAGTTCTGCGAATTTTATCGTGATCCAAAATTATCTTCTTTTTTATGGAAATCCCACTTCCACACATTCACACATTGCCCAAGTTGTATATCAATTAACGAAAAAGAAAATGATTGTCTTATTTATTATTATTTTTCTGTTCGTGAAGAGTGAACACGTTAGAGAGCAGATTTTACAAAAAATAAATAAATTAAAAAGTTTTTATTGGAGGGTTTTAAATAAACTAGCAGGGCACGGGCACAGTGTGTGCCAAAAAAAATAATTATAATCTATTAACTTTATAATATAATTATCAAATTGTAAATAACACAATCTAAAATATTAAGATTTCGATTATAATAAATTATTTCGATAATTTTAAAATCTTTTTTAATAGATTGAGAAGTTTTTAAATTTTGAAATTAAAACAGTTCGAATCAATCTTACTTTTGAGACTTCTATCAGCTTAACGTGTTTAGATTCAAAGTCTAAAAAAAATATCTATCTCTTAAAAGTAAAGTAGTAGATTGAAATGAGTAGAAATGTGTACAAATTTAGACAAATTTTTAATTTCTTTAGAGATAGTTCACATGTTGGTCACGTGAGAGAACCAGCACACCCATTAGCATTTTTCTTTTATACTTAAAGTTAACGCAGAGTGTCCAGAAGATGTGAATTGTATTTTTTTATTATATAAACACTTGTTAGATCTATAATTAACTCAATATTTAAATTAAATTATTGTAAAAAATACTATATATATTAGCGATAGAAGAAAAAAGAGGCTAATCATTGGAATTCTAAAAAAGACCAACGTATGAGATATAAAAATAATAATAAATGGAGTAAAAAAGTAATAGAAATAAAGAGATGATAATCTGTGAAGGCAAAAATAGGAGAAAAATCTATGTAAAAAAAAGAAGAATTTAAGAGGAAAAAAGAGATCAAAAATAAAAAGAATAAAAATCTTAATCAAAAAAACTATAGTCCAAAAATAAAGATATAACAATCTATTAGGCTAAAAAAGGAAAAACCTATATTAGAAACAAATGAAGGATTCACGCGAAGAAAAGATCAGGTCTAAAAAAAAGAGGAAGTATCTGAATAGATAGGTGAGAGCAAAAAATCCTGACTCTATTAAAGAAAGAATTGCACCCGAGCAAGCCAAACCCAAACACCGATCATTGCTAAACGAATAAATTGCCTCTGGATGTTGGTTCAAATGATATCACTTGATATAAAATATTAAAAATAACAAATATAAGGAAAATTGCGAAATCCATCAAAGATTTCACATTGCATTCTATAGTTTGAAATATTACAATCTGTATTATATAATTTCGATTCCTATTACGCTTTCTAACTTTTATTAATAAACTATTACTCGTTTTTTTTTTTTTTATATTAAAATTCTAACTCTTACTTTTTTTTTTTTTTTAAAAAATGATTCTAAATATCATTTTCTCCTCTCTTATGTGTTCCTCTTTCTATCTTTAGAATTATATTTCTCGCTGTCTTCATTCTCTATCCTCTTTTTCTCTCGTTCTCTCTTCAAATCATAATCCAATTCATTTTCATTCAAAAACCCACTAATTCCCAATCTTTTGAGAAAATCAGAAAAAAGGGTCTTGTCTCCTTGAATGATCGATTGCAGGGATCATTTCACAAAAGGAAAATACTATTGGTTGGCCAAAACAAAAAACTGAATTTGAATCCAACTAAAAATTTGTATATGCTTCTTTATTTCTCTCCATTCTTTTTCCCTCTTTCTTTGTTTTTCTTTGTTTCTTTATCCCCTCTCTCTCTCTCTTTCTCTTTTCCAACACGAGGATATACTTTTTCTCTGTTGCTTCATTCTCTTCCTTTGTTTCTATAAAAATCTAGTATTGCTTATCTCTGGAATAACTATTTTTGAGCTAAATAATATAAAAGCTCTCCGTAATTAATTTATATATAATGAATAAATATAAGGACATTTTCTAAGAAAATAATGAATTTTAAAAGCTTTAAACTCCACTTATGACAAGCTCATCCGATGGTCAAAACTCACATTATTAGTAATTAAGTGCAATGGCTTTCTACCATAAAAATAGACACAGCTTATAATCGTGACTCGAATTCCTCATGGGAGCCATGAATTGTCTTCTAGGGTCACTTCTCTTGGTGAAAGATGCAATTACCACAATCTAAGACTTATATAATATAGATACTAAGAATCAACAACAGTACAGAAATGGTTAAATGGTGAAGAAGAGTTAAAAAAATGTTGTTACTCTCACAACCGGTGGTTATATTTTCTTATCCAGAATTTATAATAAAACAAAACAGCAACAATATAAAATATAAAAATCCATCGAATTCGGCCAAAATTCTATCATGATATTGTTCCACCAAAAAAAAAAAAGCAAAATTCCAGCAACTAAAAAATTCACAATGCATAAACCGATTATTTTTCAATGCTCAAAAAATGTTATTTATTTTGTGTAAAGACAGAATCCAAACATGAAGAACAGAAGTGAAAGATCAAAAATACTAAAAAAAAAGCTTGTGAAAAATAAATAATTATTTTTATATTAAGGGTAATTTTAGAATTAAAGAAAAAAGACTGAAGGCAAACATCAACACAGTTAGATAAACACTGAAAAATGTTGTCTTTTAGAAACTTTATGCTATGGGGCCTCGAGGCTTGAAGAACGACTGGTAGGGCATTTAAATCGGGCCCACAAGTGGACCCCTTCAGACCCATTAACAGAAAGAGCGTGAGCGAACATCAGAAAGTAGGATTAATCAATTTTGATTTTCAGAGAAACGCACGGCTGGCCGCTCGTGCACCTGCGGTTGGCCGCTTAAGCACCTGCTATTGGCTGCTCCTGCGTTGCGACTGGCTGCTTGAGCGGTCACTCATGCATTTACGGCTGGCCACTTGAGTATTATAGGCTAACTGCATTTTCTGGCAGTTAGTCGCTCAAACAATCTGGATATTTGTGAATTTAATTTGTTAAATTTTAATTCTTGTTGCACGGTATACTTGAAAAACTTATATGTGTCTATTTTCAAAAGTCGAAACTAGAAATCGAATACAAAAGTATTACTACTAAATAAATTAAATTAATAATAAATTAATAAAATTAAAACATTTTGAGATTTTTCAAATAAACTATTAACTTTTAAAATAAACTCATAATAAATAATCGAAATTTGTCAAGCGATCAATCGCCAAGTTCAAAACAACCAACCGCCAAGCACAAGTGGCTAACCTCCATACTCAAAGCGACCAACCGCCAAGCACAAGCGGCTAACAACCAAGCTGAAAGCGGTCAATTGCCAAGCACAAGCGACCTACCGCCAAGCTCAAAGTAGCCAACTGCCAACCTTAGGCAGCCAACCGCCAAACTCAAAGTGGCCAACCGCCAAGCATAGGCAGCCAATCGCCAAACTTAAAGCTACCAACCGCCAAACTCAAAGCGGCCAACCACCAAGCTTAAAGTGGCCAACCGCCAAGCTCAAAGCGGCTAACTGCCAAATACAAGCGGCCAACCATCAAACATAAGCGGCCAACCGCCAATCTTAAAGTAACCAACCGCTAAACTCAAAATGGTCAACCATCACATTAAAAATTAAAAAGAGTCAAACTCAAACGAAAAAAGGATTTGGATGTAAAAGAAAAAAATAAAGTCTAGAAAATATGGAAAGAATCTAGATGAAAAAGAAGTGGACGCAAAAAAAAAAGTGGTCTCGTGGGAGGATGTGATTGACGACCACACTCAATCCCATTTTAAGTTTATACCTAGATACCTTGAAAAAAGAAATAGAATAGGGAAAAAAATCTGGAGTCCCAAAAAGGTGACTACTGGAATGATAAAAAAAAAAAAAAAGACGTCATGTGCCCATGTCGATCACATGCTTAGAGGACCATGCCCAAATCGCTTTTAAGTTTATTCCTAGATGATTAGATTGCTCGTCAAATCAAAATGCTCACCAAGAAAGATTAGGTATGATCATCGAATAAACTCACATGAAAGATTAGGTATGATCATCAAATATTATGACAAGAGAGAGAAAGATTAGGTATGATCATCGTGAAGATTATGTATGCTCACCAAGAAAGATTAGGCATTAATCACATCTGGTTTGCTCCGTAGATTTGAAATAATATCGATGTCCTACTAAATTTCTTTAAATTTAGTAGTTGATATTTTATTTCCTTGACTACAGATCTCGAGTTTAATTTTGAGAGAATCAATCTCTCAATAGATCCTATAATACTCGAATCAAATTAATTGAATAAAACTCGAATATCGATCAATAATAAAAAATCAATATCCTTATTTTTTTTGGTGGGCCTAGGGCAAATTCTGGGCCGTTCTAGTAAGAATACTTAGGTACAAAATACCACCGTTGCCAATGTTGGGTCAATTAACGTTGTTTTAGGACACACACAGAGCCAGAAAGAAAATTTAATGGGTTAAATGTAAAAATTAAGTAGAGTCAAATAATATGAATTTTTATTTTTATCTTTTTAAGAGATCAAATATAAAAATTAAGTGAGGTCAAATTTATATATTTTATATATTTAATAAAAATTTTTAAAATTTAATTGAGGTCGTTAGACCCCCTCAATGTATAGTACATTCTGCGCTTGTTCCAAGAGTATGGTCAATCATTTTAGTAATTTAGTAGAATTGTGATAATAAAATTAATTTAAAAATAGTAATCAAATTCAAATTACAAAAAGGAGTGAGGATGTTAGCTACGGTCACATTTTCCAACATCCAAAAATGGGAAAAAGAAAGGCACGTGAACGTGTCCTTATTAAATCGAATAAATCTAAAAAGGGTCAGACAACTCGTAACGTAATCTAAGATTCGGAAGATAACATTGGATGTTTTAGTTCAGCTGCATCTGCATTGCTGATAAGTTTAATTGGTCATAGGAATTGCCACAATAGGAACAGCCTTTTGGAGTGTGATTCCAAATTTATCCTTCATGTCTATATCCTCCGGGACCATACCCCTTGGCAATTTCCAATCAAAGCCCTTAAGCAAAGAAGCCAACAACAAGCTCACCATCCTTACTCCCAGAACCAAACCCGGACAAATCCGTCGACCCGATCCGAACGGAGTAAATGCAAAATTATTTCCTCTAAAATCAATTTCTGAATTCATGAACCTCTCGGGGTCAAAAGTCGTGGGGTTGTCCCAATATTTTGGGTCACGGGCAATACACCATGTGTTAACAAATATCTGGGTGTGTTTAGGAATTGTATAGCCGCAGACCTCAATCTCAGTCTCTGCTCTATGAGGCAAGAGAAGTGGTGCAGTAGGGTGCAGTCTCATTGTTTCTTTAATCACTGCTTGCAAGTAATGAAGTTTTGCGATATCATGTTCTTTGACACTTTGCCCGGATCCAATTACTGTGGCTAGTTCTTCTTTGGCCCTGACCATTATTATTGGGTTTTTGAGTAACTCTGCCATTGCCCATTCAATTGTTGTGGTAGTCGTGTCCGTTCCTCCTATGAACAAATCCTGATCAAGAGACAAGAAAATCAACCAAAATCATTATATTTGTCTTTTCAATGTCATAAATATATATACTTGTTATGATAAACACGAATCAAATAAATGAGAGTATGGAGCTGGAGCAGGCAAATCTCGCGCTATCTTGTTTATTTATCATAGAAAATCTGAGGTAAGAGCCAAACCCGCTCAGAATGATACCTTTTGTCGGTAACAAAAGTGAGTCGGTCGAATCAAACTATGGCCTTGTCTTTGATTGTGCATTTCTTAAGCAAAAATGAATTATTGAAAAATCCTTTTGGGTTATTTTGTACCAATGAATAATTTTGAAAATTTTTGAAAAATGGATATTATATGTTGGTCCAGTTTGGTATTTTTTTCTCTACAACGATTTACTCTCTTAAATTCATTACAGAATTATATTTTATCTTATAATGTATATTATTTTTTTAAGAAAAAACTTGTTTTTTAGAAGACTTTAAAGGGAGAGCATATTGAGATTTTATATTTAAATAATACTTTTCCAAATTCATCATTTATTAAGGAAGACGTGTAAATGGGGATATTAGTCAACGAAAATTTTCTATATGCAATAATCGTCTTTGAATAATAATTGGTTTAAATCTTAATTATATACACTATCATTATTAAAAAGTTTTTTAAAAAATTATTATTAGTCAAGATTTGATTTCACGTTTTAGAATAATTCTAGTCAACTATGCCTTTACTTGCGAAATGGTTCATTATTTCTGTTTCTTTTCAGATTTAATGGTCAACTATATACACTAATTAATAATAATAGCAATTAAGTCTTTGTCCCATTAAATGGGTAACGATCCCTAAAAAATAAAATAAAATAAATGCACAGAAAGTAAACTTCGGTGCAACTTTGTCAAGGAAGTAGAATGAGAAAATTATTGAATTCATCTCAAAAAAATAATATGGAGAGAGAGGGAGAGAGTACCGTGAGCAAAACTTTGACATCCAACATGCCGAAATCTTCATTGTCTTTTTCTTGGGTGTGATCAAGTAAAACATCCAAGAAATCATCGCGTCTAGGCATTCCATTTTCTCTATGCTTCAAACGTCTGCCAATAATTTCATCAAGCAATGCATGCAAACGGTCATAAGAAACCTTAATCTTCCTTCTAATCCCTTGTGGATCTAATGGCTTAAGAAAAGGAAAGCAGTCGGCCAAATTAGGCTTCCCCGCCAACTCCATAATCTTCCAAATAAGCTCCTTCAATTCCTCAATCGCATTCGCCCGTAAATTTGGATCAAGAATATCATCCGAAAACATTGAATTAGACAACAAATTTAAGTTTGTCCCAAAAACCAACTTACCAATATGTAATTCCTCTCCCTGTTTACTGGCATCAGTCACACGTTTTACCATTTTGTCCACCATTTGATGCCTCAAACTTTGCAAAGCATCAAGTCTTTGAGTTGTGAAAACTTGGCTAGTGCAAAGTTTTCTAAGATTCCTCCATTTCGGGCCACCGGGTAACCATGCCATGGACACATCATACCCATTTTCGGCCGTGACTGCATCCGGCACAGGCCTTCCTATGAAGGCTTGATCGTTCTTTTGAAGTATTTCTTTGGACATTTCCGTCGAGCAGGCAACAACGGTGGTTGTAAACCCCAATTTGACAGTCATTAATGGACCATGGGTTTTGGCTAGCTTGGCTAAGGACTCGTGGGGCCTATCTCCTATAGTGATGAGGTCTCCCATGATCGGAAGCCCTATTGGACCCGGGGGGAGCCTCTTCTTGCTGGGGAGGAGATGTTGAGCCAAGCGAAGCAAGAAATGGGTTGAGATCAAGATAAGTAGAATGAGAAGAAGAAAACTATAAAGCTCCATTAGAATAGAAATGCTGGTTTCTTTTTGAGTTGATGAGAGTGTGATGAGCTTGTATTTATAAAGGGGAAAGAAGGAAATTTACTAGTTGGGTGCGGTCCAAAAAGGGTGACGGTGAAGCCTTCTTTCGCGGAACCTGCATATGCTCACTAGTAGCGTTGTTCTGACTCTCGGGTAGTGGCATGGTAAGTTTGATTTGAGCTTGGTTTGACCGAGCTTAAACCCGATCTCGGGCTTCAGCCCAAATGTGTCGGGTTCAAAAACCCAACGAACTATCCAAAAATTAATTATATATTTTTTTAAATATTTTTTATATATTAAATATCTAATGATACTATCCTATGACACTATCCGTGACACGTTGAACTTAAACTTGAGTTCGAGAAATATAAATTTGGACCATACTACCTAACGACACTACCCGACGACATCCGATGATACTTCGAGTTCGAGCTCGAGCTTGAGAAATTCAAACTCTACTAGTTTGAGCTCGAACTCATCTAAAAATACTCGATCCGAGCTCAGGTATCGTGATACCCGATTTTGACCTAGGTGTCATAACACCTCTATTCACTAGTTGGGTCCGAAACTTTACTTTGACTATTTCAGGTCGAGCTACTTAAATCCTTCTAGAGGTAGAACTCTCTCTAGCATAGTTTGCTCCGACCGAGACTTGAATTCAAGTTTTCTAGATCAGATTTAGTGACTTATCCACTATACCAAGGTCAACACAGGTGTATAATGGTGTATAATAGCGTGGAGTAGTAAAGGTCATACTTAATTAATTTCATTTATTAATAAATTTAAGATATCTTTAAATTTAAGAAAATATATATATTTTAAAATGTAGTTTGGATGAAACCTAAAATAAAACCAAAACTAAACTACCATAATTATCATAATCGAGATATCGAACATGACTGGTCAATCAATTGATATGTTAATTGATGTTACAGAATTCAAACATTTTGAAGTTTATTGTTAATGGCAATTTTGGTGAGCGATCATTCTTATCCCATAACACTCGCTCAAACCTTTACAAAAATAAATAGATAAAATTTCTGCACAACTATGTGAGATTTTATTAAATTATAAATTCATAAAAGGTCAAACTTTCAAGAATCAACTCCCTCTCTCACACACACATTCGATTAGTCGAATAGTTGAACACAGTTATTGTTTAAGTAAAATTTTAAATTTAAGTCTTATATATGTGGTGAAAACAGATGATTGGAGAATTTTATTTTTTAATATTCTAACTCGACTCAAATCAAATTTAATTAAAATTAACATAATTATTAAATATCAATAATTTATAAAAAAATAAATTGTTTGATTTATTATTGTTTTTATTTAATAAATTCATCTAATTCTCACTTGGCAAACGATTTCAACCATTCATTTAACCAAAATTTAAAAAAAAATAATGAGAAAAAAGAATTTTGGTTGAACATATAAAAAAGATTAATCTATAGGCGAACATGTGAACCAAGATGGCTCGAAGGTTCCATTCCCTTGCTGGGTGGATTGAAGGTTCGTTCTTACCAACTATATTAATATTTGTGGTGTTCAAACAACATGTCCAATGTCTGTAAGCATTTTCTCAATTACTAATTTAAGAAAACTAAATTCTATTTGGATTGACTTTTTCTTTTTCCTCCATAAATACCTGTTCACTGAGATCGTAAATAGAGCAAACTAAAACAAAGTCCACTCTTGGCGTAATAAAGAAATATAAGAGGGAAATTATATTATTATTATGAAATTGTGACAATCAATAGTAACAAAGTCTGTGTCTGCATTGCAATCTCTTTTTGTCAACTTCATCAAAAATGTTTTATACAAAAAATTCTTTTGTTAAACCTAAATCATTTTTTCCCCCAAAAGGTTCAAAAAAATATAGAGAATTTTAATGTCATAAAAAATCACATAAAATACGAATAAAAATTACCACTATCCATGGCACTTTACCTGATACCTATGAAATAAGGGAAGCAGAGGGTTGTGAATTTCTAGTGGCAGTTGAAGGTCCTGGTTGGAGTTTGTAGATCCTATATCCAAAGGAAGTTTGGAGGCATCTTACATTTTGAGTCTGATGATAATTTTTGTTCATCTACACAAAAGAACTTTCATGCCCATAAATTAAAATATCATATATGTGATTTCAAGATTTAAAATTGAATCACTAACTTTTTACTGGGCAGGTCTCAAGAACTGTCACAAATGGATTAGTCTTTTATTTTCACGGATCAAGAGTTTTCAATCGTGATATATTTTGTATTAAGATGATTTTCCAAAGAAATATCTCTCAGCCTCCTAACCTTGAAAAACAATGTATCTCTTCTTTTCTTGACTAGAAGTCACATAATTTTCAAATTCAAACCAAAGGAGAAATTGAGTTGGTTTTGCAGAAAACTACTCCATCCCTATCTATTCTCACATTTTAAATTTTAAATTTAAGATGGGTCCCCTCAACCCTTATGGACGCACCAGTACCCATTTCCAGCAGGGTCTAAATTGGTGATGCGTGATGGTCGAGTGCTCTTAGTTGGGTTTATCATTACCTGTTAAAAAGTTTGCGTCTTATGTGCAGGGTACGGGAAAATTTCGATCACCTTTAAAAAAAAAAAAAAAAAGATAAAAAAAATTTATCGCTATTTAGCAACGAATTTAACAACAAAAACCAAATTTTATCGCTAATTAGTGACGGATTTATTTTTCATCACTAAATTTAGCAACAAAATTTTTTTCGTTACTAAATTTAGCGACGAATTATATTTCCATCGCTAATTAGTGACGGATTTCAATTTCCGTCATTAATTAGCGATGGAAATATAATCCGTCGTTAAATTTAGCGACAAAAAACAATTTCGTTGTTAAATTTCATGACGGAAATTGAAATCCGTTACTAATTAGCGACGGAAATATAATCCATCACTAAATTTAACAACGAAAAAATTTTCGTTGTTAAATTTAGCGATGGCAAAAAAAATCCGTCATTAAATTTAGCGACAAAAAAAAATTTATGGTTAAATTTATCGACGGAAAAAAAATCCTAAAATCCGTCGCTAATTAACGACGAAAATAAAATTCATCGCTAAATTTAACGACAAAAAATAAAATCCGTAGCTAAATTTAGCTACGGATTTTATTTTTCGTCGCTAAATTCGTCGCTAAATATAATTTTAAATTTTTATTAAATATAATTTTATGTTTTTATTAAATATATATTTGTAATTTATATTTTTATTAAATTAGGATATTGATTTTTATTAAATATAATTTTATATTTTTTAAATATAATTTTATGATTTTTTTAAAGATAATTTTCTAATTATATTAAATATAATTTTGTATTTTTATTAAATATAATTTTGTATTTTGTATTTTTGTTAGATTAGGAAATTATATTTTTAATGGTAAGAGTTAGAATAAAAGTATAGAAGTAAAAAACAAAAAGTATATTGGTTAAGAGCGTTTCATATAACTCTTTAAATCCAAATTCGAATCTGAGCAAAAAACACATTTTCTGTAAAAAAACATAAAGCAACAAAAAGTGGTCATGCGCGGATGGGCAAGGGCTGGCGGGGTATGGGCATGGGCAGGTAAGCAGCAGGGGGTCGGGGAAGCGGTGGGCAGCGGCCGACGGGTGGCCGGACAGGTTCTACAAATAAAAAAATTAAATGTAAAATTTAACGACGAAAATTAAAATCTGTCGCTAATTAGCGACGGAAATATAATCTCTCGTTAAATATAGTAACGAAAAAATTTTGTTGCTAAATTTAGCGACAGAAAAAAATCCGTCACTAATCAGCGACGGAAAATAAAATTCGTCACTAAGTAGCAACGAAAATATAATTCATCGCTAAATTTAGTAACAAAAAAATTAGCGACGGAAAAAAAATCCGTCGTTGATTAGGGATGGATTTTTTTTCCGTCGCTAAATTATCACTAAATATAATTTATATTTTAATTAAATTAGGGTATTAATTTTTATTAAATATAATTTTATATTTTTTAAATATAATTTTGTGTTTTTATTAAATATAATTTTGTATTTTATATTTTTGTTAGATTAGAGAATTATATTTTTAATGGTGAGAGTTAGAAAAAAAGGTATAGAAGTAAAAAAAAAAAAAAGGTATATCAGATAAGTTAATGTGGTATAGTGGTTAAGAGTGTTTCAGATAACTTCTTAAACACAGGTTCAAATTTGGACAAAAGTATATTTTTTGTAAAAAAAAATAAAACAACAAAGGTGGTTATGCGTGGATGAGTAAGGGTTGACGGGGTGTGGGCATGGGTGGGCAAGCAGCAGGGGGCCGGGACAATGGCCGGCGGATGGGCTAACGGATTCTACAAATAAAAAAATTAAATGTAAAATTTAGCGATGGAAATTAAAATCCGTCGTTAAAATTAGTGACGAAAATAAGTTCCATTATTAGTATTTCCGTCGCTAAATTAGTAACGAAACCCCAAATCTATCTTTAAATTTAGCGATGAAACTTTAAATCCATTGTTAAATTTTTCGGTTGTTTAAAATTTTAACGACGAATTTTTTTAAACTTTTCATCGTTAAATCTATTGTTAAACCTTTATTTGTTTAGTTTTTTAGTGTCAGTGCTTTTAGGAGCCTTGGTCGGCCTGGTGTTTTTGGCGGCAGATCTTTGTTTCTTCTTTAATAGTTCGTGTCTACTTTAGGAACCGGATTGAAGCCCCTGGCTTGTGATTTCTAGTTTTTGGCGCTGATTTCTGAATTATCTTGATTTTTGCGTCTGTGTTGTTGCGTTCTGTTTTGTGGTTGGGTTTTGCCCTTCTTGGTTTTGTTTTGCTTGGTGCCCCATATGGGCCTTTGTTGTTGTGTTTAGTCGGTGCCTATTTTGGGGCTTGGTGTTTCTTGTGGTTATCCACCGGACTTTATTTTTCGGTTGTTTCTTTCCCTCAAAAGACCAAAAGAAAGGGGTTATGATTTACAGATTTTTTTTTTCTTTTAATAATCAATAGGTATTTGTAGTGATATTCTGAATAATTCGATTCTAGTATTGTCGAACTCAATTTAGAAAAATTTCTTTTAACGTAATTTTTTTTTATTTTTAAATTTTAAATTCGAGATTTGATTAAAAAATTTAGTATTTTTATCTACTAGCGAATGCTCATTGGTTTATAGAACCCTACAACTAAATAGAGTGCAGTTGAAAATTGACAGAAAGTCGGCCTAGTGAGTTAGATTACTAAATCCCTTAATTAGGTCTCGGATTTGAAATTTAAAAATAAAAAAGTAATTTGATTTTGTATTTTTGAACAAAAAATAGATACCTTATCTACCAATATTTCTTTATTTGTACAAACTTAATAAAACAATAATGTAATGAAAAATTCATTTTCCAATAAAAAAATCAACATTAAAAATACCATAAAATTTAATATACGGGACAACAGTCCAAATGTATATTTTCGAATTGATTTTTTTTATTTTATTTTTTATGAACATAAATCTTAAAAAAAGCCTAAGGTAAAAACGGCAGCCCAATATGTATAATTGTTGAAGAATATTACTACTACTATTTTGTAATTTAATAATAGCCTCTCAATATGCCTATTTTATATGGGAAATCAATATGTATATTATACCAATATTTATTGATTTCTAATAAAAAAGCAACCTTTTATTTGCAATCAATGTCCACTATTACTACTCATATTGATTTTTTTTTTTTTTTTTGGGTTACAAGGAGGAAAAAATTATTAAGTTCCTAATTGAAGAAATTATTGATAATAATGTATTAAAAGATTACCAAAAAATGTGTCCTTTCATAATCATTAAATTGGGATAAATGATTATTTTTTAAATTCTTTATCGAAAGAAATAACTTTTTATTTGTCATCAACCCCTATTTGTCAAAAGGATATCAATGTGTAAATGTTAAGTTTAACATATGCACATCGTTTAATATCCAAAGATCCTTTATTTTTATGGATTTCATTTTTCTGAAGTGGATGCCCTATTTAGATGCTGATTGGTATTTTTTCATTAACTATACTATAATATATTCACCAAATATTCAATTACTAAGCTTATTGAATATGTTATTACTATAGCATATTCCATTACTACGTATTTTATTATAAATTTCAGGACACTTTTATGATTTAATTTTCGAATTCAAGCTGGTATCTGGTCCATGCACCTGAGTTTGAGGGGGTTATTCATATAATTTTGATAATATAATATTTTCAAAATATTATCATAATATTCATTATTTTGATAATACAATATTCACTATATATTAAATTGATTTTGATATATAAATTTTTTTAAATATTCTCAAAACATATGATATATTCGGACAATATACATATATATATATATATATATATATATATATATATATATATTTATAGTTCCGCTCCAAAGATTCTTTATTTTAATAAATTTCATTTTTCTGAAGTGGACTCCTTATTTAGATGCAGATCGGTATTTCTTCGTTATCTATTACTATAATGTATTCGCCAAATATCAAATTATTATAGCATATTCTGTTACTAAATATTTTATTATATATTTTGGGACACTTTCATGATTTAGTTTTCGAATCCAATTTGGTATCTAATCCACTAACTTGAGTTTAAGGGGATATTCATATAATTTTGATAATATAATATTTTCAAAATATTACCAGAATATTCATTATTTTGGCGATACAATATTCACTATATATTGATTTGATTTTGATACAAATATTTTTTAAATATTTTCTACACATATGATATGTTTGGACAACACACATACACATACAGATATATATATATATAGCCCCTCTCTAAAGTGTATTTTATGCTGAATAATACATAATATCTCTCTTTCATTAGAGAACATGAGGTGCACAATGATACCAAACATAAAAATTGCCCTACTTCTCACTATAGCTTTCATGTCTAGTTCTCTTCCGGCATCTGCTCGGGTGCATCAATTTGCGCCTCCAAATGCCGTTACTGAGCAGAATAGCTTGCAAACGTACATTGTCCATGTGAGGCTGCCAGACAACAGAAGCATAACTCCGTACAAGGACCTAGAAAGCTTTTACAAGTCATTTTTGCCATCTACCATCAAGACTTCAGACCAAGAATCACGGATGGTCTACTCTTACAACCATGTTATGACTGGGTTTGCAGCCAAGTTGACTGCGGAGGAAGCAAAAGCAATGGAACAGAAGGAAGGGTTTGTGTCTTCAAGACCAGAAAGGTTATTGCCATTGCTTACAACTCGAACCCCAAGCTTCTTGGGGTTGAATCCGCAGACCGGGTTTTGGAAAGCTTCCAACTTTGGAAAAGGCATTATTGTTGGACTACTGGACACGGGCATTTTTCCAGCACACCTGTCCTTTAGTGATGAAGGATTGCCTCCTCCTCCAGCTAAGTGGAAAGGCAAGTGTGAACTTGAAGAGACAGGGTGCAATAACAAGCTCATAGGTGCAAGAAACTTTTTAGGCGATGATGTGATAGATACGGAAGGGCACGGCACTCACACAGCAAGCACAGCTGCTGGAAACTTTGTGAAGGGTGCTAACAAAGATGGATTTGCTAATGGCACAGCCTCAGGGATGGCACCTTTAGCTCACCTTGCAATTTACAAAGTATGTGGCTATTGGGGCTGCCCTGGTAGTGCTATATTAGCTGGGATGGACGCTGCAATTGAGGACGGTGTTGATGTGCTCTCTCTTTCGCTTGGGGGGCCCTCAATTCCTTTCTACGAGGATGCGATTGCCATAGGTGCATACAGTGCAATTAAAAAGGGAATATTTGTTAGCTGTGCAGCGGGGAATTCCGGTAAGGGGTTTTCTCCTGTTGAAGGAACTTTGTCTAATGAGGCCCCATGGATACTTACTGTTGGAGCAAGTACCATTGACAGAAGCATACCGAGGAATACACCACTTGGAAACGGGGAAGAATATGTTGTCACTGAAGATCAAATAGATCCAAGGGTTGCACAGTTCTCTTCCAGAGGTCCAAGCAAGGCAAGTCGTGGTATTCTGAAACCTGACATTCTTGGCCCGGGAGTGGATATTCTAGCTGCATATCCTTTTGGAGCTGATTCAAGTATGAGTTTTGATTTCCTTTCTGGCACATCAATGGCCTGCCCTCATCTTAGTGGTATCGCTACTTTGCTGAAAGCCTCTCACCCTGAGTGGTCACCTGCAGCAATTAAATCTGCCATAATTACGTCCGCCAATCCAAATAACCTTGCAGGCAAGCCCATTACAGAGACGGATCTCCAACCAGCAAATATCTTTGCAACCGGAGCAGGACAAGTAAATCCATCTGCAGCTAATGAGCCGGGGCTTGTTTATGACCTCAAAGCAGATGATTATATTCCTTACTTATGTGGTTTGGGTTACACCGATGATCAAGTCGAGGCCATTGCAAATAGGCAAGTCACTTGCTCAGAGGAATCAGTTATTCAGGAGGCACAACTAAATTATCCTTCATTTTCAGTTACTCTAGAGTCTGATAGCCTGACTTATACTAGGACAGTCACCAATGTTGGAGAGGCTAGTTCCTCGTATGCTTCTGAAATTACTGCACCACAAGGAGTCAATGTGACAGTCAAACCTGCAGAGCTCAACTTTTCGGAGAAGAATCAAAAGTTGACATATTCAGTAACATTTACTGCTGCAGGTTCTCGCAACATAAGCACGCCATTTGCCCAAGGAGCTCTGAAGTGGGTCTCGGACAAGCATGTTGTTAGGAGTCCAATAGCTATTTTGTTCAAATGAGATGACCATTTTCTGTTGGATGAAATAATCGGTGATTTTAGGCTGTAACAGCAAAGAAGATCACGTGTAATTTAAATGCAGTGATAATAAATGATGAGATATTCATGTACATGGATCTTCATGCATATTTAAATAACTAGGAGGTAACGACACACCGTGAGTACGCGCAGTGTGAAATTTTAATTATTGTGTGATGTGTCTTGAAAAAAAATTATTAAATATTAATTTAGATTCGAATTTATAAACTTTAAATATTAAAATTTGTTTAAAAAATTATGAATATTTATAAAAAATTGACTTACGCTGGTATTTTTTAAAATATTTATTATATTTATCATATACTTCAATTTATATTTTTAATAGAAATTATGTGGGTATTTGTATTAATTATAACATTTTTGTTATATGTAAAATTTTTTGCATATGATAAAATCATCTATATAAAATTTGTTTAATATCTTTTGTAACACCGACACCTCGGTGTATTTATACCTATACTATTCTTTATTTCATATATGAGATTTCACATGTTCTATATAGAAAATCTGTTAAGAAATTTTTCCACTAAAACCGTCTTAGAAAAGATTTCAGTCCAAATCGTCGGAAATAAAAAATTTTCAAAATGATCATCGATCGACCAAAGCTAACTAAAATGACTCTAGAGTGTATAAGAACTTCAAATTAGGGTAAATCAGGATAAAACTTGTTTCGGAAAGCTAAATCCGTAAATTTCCAGAAAATAGCCCGAAAACCCTAATTTGGGACAGAGGGCGCCCGGAAAAACTAAATGACTACATTTCGATGCGAGATGACATTAGTTAGAGCTAATATGAAGTCAAGGGTCTGGTGTGCAAATATGAAAATTTTGGGGTCAAAATGGAATTTTCAAAGGTTAAGGGGTTTGTTTGCAATTTCTAATAACCTAGAATTAATCTACTAATTTTATTCTCCTAAAACCCTAATTAAAAAAGTATAGAGAGAGGAAGAAATGTAATTGGCCCAATGGTTAAACAAGTATGAATAAATATGAATAAAAGTTAGTTAAAAACTTTGACCTTGGGAATTTTTAATCCAAGGGTGGTGAGGTGCTTGTGGTGTGTTGGACCAATAAGAGCCTTAGGATTTTGATGGTGGGACACACATATTAAATGAGATTATGAGTTGTAGAGAGTGAAATAATCTTGTAGAGAAAATTAGGAAAAATAAAAAGAAAATAAAAATTTAAAAAACAAATGATCCAATGGTGATAGATTAGGTATAAGTAAATCAATGGTTGAGGAAAAAGGCAAAGCCACACTTGATCTCCTTAACCCTAAAGACCAAACAATTAATTTGAAGAAAGGAGAGTGAAAATGATTTTATTTGTTAAAAATAATCCAAGGGTTAGGACTAAATCTTGAAGAAATCAATGGTTGAGATAAGAGGGCATTTAGCAATTGTGTCTTTCCCCCAAAAACGTGACCAAGGCATGTGTGGAGAAGTGGGAGAGTGACTTAGACGATTTTTGGGGAAAAGAGAGGAGAATGGATTGATATTTGAGAACCAAAATCCAATGGTGGAGATTAAATGGAGACGGATGAATTAATATAAACCTTTGGATTTAGTTAGTGGGAGACAAAACATTGTCCATTGAGTAAAAGAGTAAGCTTTCTTGAAAACACATCAATGGTGAGGATTTGCCCAAGAAATGGAATCTCAATTGTGGACCTTTGGATCTTGGTTGTTGGGGAACACAACATTAATTGAAGACAAGAGTGTTGTTGTGAGAGAGGGAGATCCAATGGTCTAGAATTGATATTGAGAAATGATAAAGGGCTAGGATTGAATGAAATGGACTTAACAAAGCAAAACACTTAGCCTTTGTTTGCTCTTTCTCCCAAAACTGTGTGTGTTCAAGCAAGAAAACATCAAGAAGCTTGCTCTCCCCTGTTTTTTTTTTTTTTTTTTATCCTCTCCATGGCCGTGAGCTGCTGGTGAGAAAAACTCCAAAATTTTTCAACATACTATCCAAATATTTTTATATAGATTATTTCTTCACATCTTCAACTATAACATATCCAAAAATCAAGGCAAGAGGAGGAGTTTTGCTTGGTGGAATCCAAGAGACAACTGAGAGCTCAAGGAGGAAAAAAAAAATTCTGTTTTTCTTCAAAGTTCAGCCGGCCATTTTGAGGTAAGAGACTCTTCATCTACCCTAGTATAACATATGTTAATTTAGAGTCAAAATGATGTAGTTAACTTGATGCACTAGGTGTGGATGAAGGTTTAAACCTAGGAGATCTTAATTTTTCTACACAACACCCCAAGGTTTTTACAAAGATCTTCTCCTTTCAAGCTCTAGTATAACATATCTAAAAACTAGACCAAAAGGAGAACTCTACCTTGGTGGATCTAAAGTGGCCAAGAGTCCAAGAAAGGGAGGAAATCTGATTTCTTCAAGGCTTCAACCGGACTGCACAAGGTAAGAATATCTCATCTCATTCTATGTCACAACATATCTTAATTTGGGGTTAAAAGGAGAAGTCTAACTATGTGAACCAACCATCGCCGAAACTAGGGGAAAAAGGGAAGAAAAGATTCCGTACTTGAGTGTAGACTTGAGAACCTTGTGCTAGTGTCTTAATGTGATTTTTGTAACCTAGTTTAGGGAGCAAACAAGTGGCTGAAGTGCAAGGGAGAGTGTGCAGAAATTTTTAGTTTTGGAAAGCTTGTTTCAAGCTTGATTTGGTCATTTTTGGAGGCAAGAAACCATGAATATTGTGTGCAGAAATTTTGGGTTGTTGGATGTCTAGTTTAAGTTTAAAATGATCACATTTTGAGGTAGAGAACATGAGACTTGTGTGCAGGAAAGTTTGAACCTTGTGTTGGCCTAGAACTTGAATGAGGAATGAGGATGAAAAATCTGAATTTTGAAATTTTGGACATATGACCTTACTGTATTGTTTAAATCATAACTTAATCTACACTATTGCAAATTCAACTAGGAAATTTCTTCTAAAACTAGATTTCAAGAGCTTTAAAATGACATATGATTCACTGAATTCTGATGAGAATCGAAATTCTAATGATTTTTCAAAGTGAAGAGATTTATAGAATCATGCTCTGTTTTGCCCTATTCTGTCTGTGACTTCACTGTGGTTTTGAACTATTTGCAAGGCCAAATTAGGCTGTATTCTAGTTATGAAAAATGTAGATTTATGTCTTATCTTTAATGTGAGATAAGAATCAATTAAATCCAATATGTGTAGTAGAAATTATGACCATTTTTCAAAGACTGGGCAAATGTGCATGTGTGCAGAAATTCTGGATAATGAGTTATAGGTATGTGTGTTAGGGTGATGTGAAGAAATGTGTAGGAATTGGTGTATGTGTATGTGTAAGTGTAAGGAATGGAAGATTTGACCGAGAATTTGTAAGTGTGTGTATACTAAATTTTGGACTAAGAGTATGAGCACGTGTATATGTAATAATTGTGAAACCTTATAAGGAGTGATGGTTGGATGGATTAAAGAGACATTATTTCATTGAAATGTGCCTTTAGAAGTGAGTATTAGAAGTTGTTGGATTAGTGATAGTAAATAGGATAGTGCATGTGAACCCTAGGATTACCTATATTAATAAATAATTAAATAAACATTTATATATATATTTTTACCCACTTTCCATTAAATTTTAAATTTTGCAGAGATGGGGTCCACTACGAATCGTGGACACGACATTTATATATGCCCAATAATTCTAATTCAATACCCCAAAATCGAAAATCAATGAAATTTAAAATTTTCTTTTTATAATTACTGAGATATTTTACAGAATATTTCAAATACCGAATTTTCGGTATTACAGATATTGAGATGTGGATTTCAATTTGGGATGATTGAGGTAGTATGATCCAAGGAAGAAAACTTTTGTACTCTTCCTTTGGTTGGGATTTGATTGGTGTTTGTTTTATTTCTTTTTGAGTAAATATTGGTGAAATCCCAACTTGGAAAATATGAAACTTTGTTAATTTTTGTTTAAATTTTTCCGTTTGTAAAACTTATTGCTTTTATTAGGACATTTGGATTTTATTTTGAATTTTGAAGTATTTTGAGTTTGTGGATGGATGAGAAAGAGCTGAAAATCTGTTGGAAGGCTGGGTTAGCCAATTTGCATGCATGCATGTATAGGAATGGATCAGGGTGATCCCTGATGTGTGTGAAAATACATGCTTTTGATACCAGATAACCTAGGATGGTCATTGGGATGATGTTAAACTGTTTTTAAACAGGTTGAATGTTTTACGTTATCTCGGTATATGGGAAGATATGCTTGTATGCCGAGATAACGCGACGGTTGTCATGTACTCGATGGGAGAGTCCGGGCATGACACAAAACACAAGAATAAAGCCACTGGATTTAAATAGACACCACCTATACTTACTGCATACAAAAAATCAAAACATACATGAGCAGCTGAAGTCTTAAACTATCTTCTCATTTTCTACATTTTCTTTTCATTAACACACACACGCGTATATATATATATTGTCTTTTCCCTCTCACTGAAGAAGACGATGGGAAAACATATTACAAATCATTTTAATTGGTGCAGAAGACATAACAACTCCATCCATTGAAATATCTCCTTGCAAAGGTGCTATACATTGCCAAAATCAACACCCAATTCACTAAACCAACACAAAACATAGTAGAAGCCATCTTTTTTCGTCTTTTCCCACTTATTGAAGAAGAAGATGGGGAAATATATTGTAAATAACCTTAATTGGTGCAAAAGACACAACACCTCCATCTATTGAAACAACTCCTTGTAAAGGTGTCATACATCTGCGAAAATCAACACCCAATTCAGAGAACCAGAATTAAAATTAAACCAAAACAAAACAAAAATTTAAATCAAAATCCAAGTATACCCCAACATTTCCTGAGAAAAAGTGCTATGAGTCAGGGGCAAATGATGGAACATAGCCCTAAGTCCGATTCGAAGGGGTCAGTGGGGCCCACACGCGAGGCCCACATCTAATGTTCTCTATGACTATCTACTAAAGAGTTTTAGTCATCCGAATCTCCCGAACGATAGGGTCTCAGTCGCCCCTCCTACTAAGTGAGATTTATCAAGCGGGAGTAACTTCCCCAATCGGGTATCCAATCGTTAGTCTCTTGAACGAACGAACCCTGAAGATCCTTCATTAGCCAAACAACCGATCGATAGCCAGTTGTTTTAACGACTCCGGAGGAGGGTCAAAACACCCTAACATCCGTGATTTCCTACTTAAGAATGATATCTTTAAGATCTTTCAGTTAAGGGAAGAATCCCTCAAGAAACGAAAATTCCCACGCGATAAAGATCACGATCAATTCGGAATATCAAACTCTTAAGATTTCCGGACCGGCTTGATAAGGAAAGTAGGATTTAAACACCCAAATGACACACGGCTTTTATAGGTATAAAGTATCCAAAAACCCTCTAGGTTAGGTATGTTCTCTTAACCTTTCACATTGGGCACTCTATTCATATGAAACTTTTCTCTCTTTGAACTCTCAGTCTGTTTATTTTACATTCGAAAACTGTTCTTTCTGACTTGAGTATCAGAGTCTCCCCCGCCGGAGCACCTTCCGGCGGTTTTTGCAGGTTTCACATCCTTTCGACGGCAACCGTTCAAGTCAATAAGGAGCCGGTATCTGTAGAGCTGTAACCCACCTTTAATAGAAAGATTCTCTAACTTTACTATTGCCTCTATCACGTGACATAATTGATAAGTAAAATCAAATAGAATTAGAAATTGAAAGAAAAATGAGCAATTGAGAGTTGAGAAATTGAGAGTGAAATTATAAAAATATATTAATAATAAGAAGTAAGAAGTGAGAATTGAGAATTAATTTGTGAAGGGAAATAAAATTGCAGTGATATTTATAGAGATTTTATATATTTTTAGAACTAAAATTATCATTCTAAAAATTGTATAACAACTAGTTTTGAACGGTATAAAAGTAATTATAAATAATTTAAAATTTGAATTTTATGACACAACGATATTATTTATTATAATGATTGTGACATAATAATAAAAATTTTGAATTTTAAATAAATTTGATTATTGTGTATATTGATTGTTGTGACAACAATGAAAATTTTAAATTTTAAACGATTTTGATTTTTGTGCATATTTATTGTTGTAACTATGACATATCAATGAAAATTTTGAATTTTGAATAAATTTGATCATTGTGCATGACTTTGATTTGAATTTTGAATGATTTTGATTTTTGACATATTTTTTATTATGATTGTGACATAATAATGAAAATTTTAAATTTTGAATGATTTTGATTTTTGTACATGTTGATTGTTACGACATAATGATGAAAATTTTAAATTTTAAATTTTAAATGATTTTAGTTTTTGTACATATTTATTATTATAATTGTGATACAATAATAAAAATTTAAATTTTCAATGAATTTAAAATTTGTTTAAAAGTAAAAAACTAATCACTTTAAAAAAATCGGTTCCAGTTTTAACAAAAAAAATACTTAGTTTCAGTTTTGATTCCAATTCCGATTCCAATTCTGACTCTGTTTCGATTTCGATTTTGATTTTGATTTTTAAAATTTAAGAATCGAAACTGAACTATATGTTTCCGATTTCAGTTTTGATTTTTGAATCGAAACCAAAAAATGATTCCGATTTAATTTTTGACCTTCCGATTTCGATTCAATTCATGATTCGAACTGAACCGTGATCATCATACTGATGCATATACTTTAACCGTCAGCAACTGCCACGATTCATGAATTCTTTTTCAGGTTTTATTCAATTAGAAACTTAATAATTTTTAAATGTGAATTGAATTTTCGGTCTTTTCTTTTTCTTTTTGTCTTTTTTTTTTTTTTAATATTTTGAGGAATGGTAGTTAAGGATGGAGAGAGAGATATTAATTGTAAATTGACATTATAGCCACAGTGTCGGCCTGTCGGGTGGGTGTATATGCATCGCATGGGCATGACATAATCTTATTACAAAGTGTGCATCTAATATATTATATACTTTTGCAGTGTAATTTTTTGTTAGTGCAATTTGCTTAGTTTTGATTTAAATTAAATAAATTTAAAATGGAAAATTGTTAGCTATGGTTTTTTAAAATTTTTATTTATTACCTAATTTTTATAGTATGACATTTTCCTCGTTATGATCATGGGCTTCCCATAATTACAATGAAACACCTTTCTGGACTTTTCATTGGGTAGGTAAAAAGAAATCGTTTCATGCGATCACGCATAGAAATTAGGATCATCAGCAAAGAAAACCACACATGCAATGCCATATAAATGACCGTAACAAATTGAGTATTAATTTTAAATTTTAAGTTTGACGATTTAAAAGAGCAACGGAAGAGAGAAAAATTAATTAGTTAATTAATTAATTCAAAAATATAAAATAAAAAAATTTGAAGTTTTAAAGGCAAAATAGAGAAAATAACATTAAAAAATAAATTATAAGATTTCTTTAAATATTAAAGAAATTTTATAATTCCTCTCAATATTTACTAGCATCAATCACACGTTTCTCCATTTTGTCCACCATTTGATGCCTCAAACTTTGCAAAGCATCAAGTCTTTGAGTTGTGAAAACTTGGCTAGTGCAAAGCTTTCTAAGATTCCTCCATTTCGGGGCACCCGGTAACCATGCCATGGACACATACCCATTTTCAGCCGTGACTGCATCCGGCACAGGCCTTCCTATGAAAGCTTGATCGTTCTTTTGAAGTATTTCTTTGGCCATTTCCGTCAAGGAGGCAACAACGGTGGTTGTAAACCCCAATTTGACTGTCATTAATGGACCATGTATTTTGGCTAGCTTGGCCAAGGACTCGTGGGGCCTATCACCTATAGTGATGAGGTCTCCCGTGATCCGGGCCTCTTCTTGCGGGGGAGGCGATGCTGAGCTCAGCGAAGCAAGAAATGGGTTTAGATCAAGATAAGTAGATTGAGAAGAAGAAAACTATAAAGCTCCATTAGAATAGAAATGCTGGTTTCTTTTTGAGTTGATGAGAGTGTGATGAGCTTGTATTTATACAGTGGAATGTAGGAAATTTACTAGTTGGGTGCAGACCAAAAAGGGTGAAGCCTTCTTTTGCGGAACCTCCATGTAGGGGTGTTCACTGTTCGGGTGAATTCATTTACCAATCCAAATTAAATTCGAGTTATTCGGTTCGGATTGGTTGAATGATTTTGGCCGATTAAAAATTCTAAAAATGAAGATTTTTATTCGGAGTCCACCCGAAACTCGAAAACATATTTTCACATAATATTTTATGTCTAATCCGATTAAAATCCAAACCGTTTAACCCAAATTATTAAAATTTTTTTTCATATTATGTGGTTATTCGGGTAAATGAAACCCGAATAACACAAACCGAATAATCCAAATTTAATTCAAGTAAATTGGTTCAGATTTCATTTTGTTTGGTTTAGTTTTCGATTGGATTGAATATTTCTCCAAAACTCGAATAATCTGAATCAAATAACCCAAAACCCATTAACCCGCCCGAATGAACCCTGCATACGCCTCGTTAGTTTATTTGATAACTAACGTGGGTGTATAACAGCGTGGAATCGTGAAGGTCAGACTTAATTAATTTTATTTATTAATGAATTTTGGATATCTTTAAATTTAATAAAATAAATATATATTTTTTAAAATTTATTTTGGATGAAACCAAAACCAAAACCAAAACCAAAACTAAACTCTCATTATCATAATCGAGATGTAGAACACGACTAGTCAATCAATTGATATGTTAATTGATGTTACAGAATTCACACGTTCTGAAGTTTATTGTTAAATGGCAATTTTCGCCGGCTATCATTCTTATCCTACAACTCCCACTCAACCCTTTACAAAATTAAATAGACAAATTTTCTGCACAACTATGCCAGATTTTATTAAATTATAAATTCATAAAAGGTCAAGCTTTCAAGAATCAACTCCCTCTCTCTCATATCTTCTTTATTTAATAAATTGTGGGATTTATCAACATTCCATTAATCAACTCCCTCTCCACTCTATATAAATTGTGGGATTTATCAACATTCCATTAATCAACTCCCTCTCTCTCATATCTTCTTTATTTAATAAATTGTGGGATTTATCGACATTCGATTAGTCTAATAGTTAAACACGATTATTGTTTAAGTAAAGTTTTGAATTCAAATTTTATATGTGAAAATAAATGATGGGTGAGTTTTATCCCTTAAAAATCTAATTCGACTCAAATCAAATTTAATCAAAATTAATATAATTATTAAATATCAATAGTTTATAAAAAAATAAATTACCTAATTTATTATTGTACTTATTTAATAAATTCATCTAATTCTCACTTGGCAAACTACTTCAACCATTCATTTAACTAAGACTTAAAAAAAATAATGAGAAAAAAGAATTTTGGTTGAATGTTGCATAAAAAGATTAATCTTTGGGCGAACATGTCAACCAAGATGGATCGAAGGTTCCATTCCCTTGCTGGGTGGATTGAAGGTTCGTTCTTACCAACTATATTAATATTTGTGGTGTTCAAACAGGAACATGTCCAATGTCTACAAGCATTTTCTCAATTACTATTTTAAGAAAACTAAATTCTATTGGGATTGACGTTTTCTTTTTCCTCTATAAATACCTGTTCTCTGAGATCATAAATAAAACAAACTAAAACAAAGTCCACTCTTGTCGCAATAAAGAAATATAAGAGGGGAATTATATTATTATTATGTCCGCAATGGAACAGTTTAGTTTAGAGGCAACAATTCTCCTTTTCCGATCTCGTGATTCAGGGTTTGATTCCTATTGTAACAAAAAAAAAATTTATATTATTATTATGAAATTGTGACAATCAATAGTAACAGAGTCTTTATCTGCCTCGCAAGCACTTTCTGTCAACTTCATCAAAAATGTTTTATGTGAAAAATACTTTTGTTAAACCTAAATCATTTTTTCCACCAAAAGGTTCTAAAAACTTATGGAGAATTTTAATATCATAAAAAATCACATAAAATACGGTAATCACATAAAAATTACCACTATCAATGACACTTTACCTGAAACCAACGAAATAAGGGAAGCAAAGGGTCGTGAATTTCTGGTGTTAGATGAAGGTTCTGGTTGGATTTTGTAGATCTTATATACAAAGGAAGTTTGGAGGCATCTTACATTTTGGGTCTGATGATAATTTTAGTTCAACTACGTAAAAATTTTCATGCCCATAAATTAAAATATCATATATGTGATTTCAAGATTTAAGATTGATCACTAACCTTTTTAACGTATAGGTTTAAAGAACTATCATGAATGGATTAGCCTTTTATTTTCACAATTCAAGAGTTTTCAATAGTGATATATTTCGTATTAAGATAATTTTCCAAAGAAATATCTCTCTGCCTCCTAACCCTCAAAAATGAGATGTTCCTTTTTTTTGGTTGAACGTATCTCTTCTTTTGTTAACCAAAAATCACATCATTTTGAAATTCAAATCTAAGGAGGAGTTGAGTTGGTTTTGCAGAAAACTATTCCATCCCTCTTTATCTTTCACATTTTAAATTTATTTAAAATGGGTCCCCTCAAGCCCTCGTAGATGACCCGATATCCATTTCTAACAGGGTCTAAATTAGTGATACGTGATGGTCGAGTGCTCTTAGTTGGGTTTATCATTAACTGTTGAAAAGTTTGCGTCTTATGTGCAGGGGGACGGGGAAATTTTCGATCAGTGCTTTTAAGAGTCTTGGTCGGCCGGGTGTTGTCGGATTTTGGCGGCATAGCTTTGCTTCTTCTTTAATAGTTCGTGTCTACTTTAGGAACCGGTTTCCCCTGGTTTGTGACTTTCAGTTTTTGGAGCTGATTTTTGCGCCTGTGTGCCTGCTTTCTGTTTTTGTGGTCGGGTTTTGCCCTTCTTGGGCTTTGTTTTGTTTTGCTTGGTGCCCTATATGGGGCTTTGTTGTTGTGTTCAGTCGGTGCCCATTTTGGGGCTCGGTGTTTCTCGTGGTTATCCACTGGACTTTATTTTTCGGACGTTTCTTTCCCTCAAACATCAAAAGAAAGTCCAACCAAAAAAAAAAAGATCAAAAGAAAGGAGTTGTGATTTACATAAACTTTTTTTTTTTTTTTTTATAAATAATCGGTATTTTAAATCATATTTTCATTAATTCACTCTAAATATTATCAAATTTAATTTAAAAAAATTTTATTAACATAATTTTTTTTATTTCCAAATTTTGAATCCGAAATTTAGTTAAGAGATATAATACCTTTATTTACTAGAGAATGTTTGTTGGTTTATAAAACTCTACAACTAAATAGATTGCAGTTGAAGATTGATAGAAAGACGGCCAAGTGAGTAAGATTACTAGAACGCTTAATTAGGTTTTGAATTCAAAACTTAGAAATAAAAAATTTTACGATAACGTGATTTTTCATTTTGGGAAAAAAAAGATACCTTTACTATCAATATTTCTTTATTCGTAAAAACATAATAAAACCATAGTATACACTGCAAAAAAGCATCAATTTGTAACAAAATTTGGGACAAATTTGTAAGAAAAATTCGTCTCAAAACAAATTTGCGACGAATTTTGTAACAATTTTTTTTTTCGTTGCTAATAAGTCGTCGAAAATTTTGAGATGAAAAATTAATTATTCGTCACAAAAATTTCCAACAAATATTTTTTTGTCGCAAAATTCGTCACAAATTTGCGACGAATTTAACAACGAAAAATTTATTATTGCAAATTTATGACGTATTTATCATTCATCGCAAATTTTGCAATGAATAAATTATTTGTTGCAAATTATCAATGAAAAATAATTCGTCGCAAATTTGTCACGAAATTTTTTTTGTTGGAAATTTGCCATGAATCTAATTTTCGTCACAAATTTGCGACGAATAGTTTTTTCGTCGGAAATTTTGCAATGAAATACAATTCGTGGCAAATTAGGAACGAAAAAAAATTCGTCGCAGAATTTGTCGCAAATTTGCGACGAATGTTTTTTCGTTACAAAATTCGTCGCTAAACAAAATTTACAGATCACTCCAATTCAATATTAGCAACGAAATTTATGACGAACATAGTTTTCAAGGACAAATTTTGTAACGAATATGTATTTTTGTGACAAATATAAATTTTATTGACATATTTGGACCATTTTTCTCTATATAACTTGCTTTTATACCTATTCATTCAACCTTATCAATAACTAATCATTCAAATCGTTTTTAATATCAAATTTGAACCATCTATACTCATCAATACAACTAACTATTTAATAAGATCAATAAGTTAAAAATTCAATAAGAAATTATAATAGTAATATCAAAGATAAAAACATCAAGTCTAAATGTTAAAATATCAATAATCATAAATAACCAAGAAAATCAATGTAACGAGTATCAAAATGTAATAGTCAAATAACAGTACACAATCTCAAGTACGACCTCTACCATCATCATCATCATTGTCATTATCATCGAAGAAATCATTACCTTCATCACCATCGCAAGCATTATCAAGAGGAGAAATAGAAGGGGGAATCTGATTTGGAGTTGAGGCTAACTGAAAATGTAACATGATTAACATTTACTGTGTGCAGAACTTGTTCATTTCTTGCATGTGCTTTGCTTGAAGTTCATTGAATTCCTGATCTCTTTGCAGCAGTAAGTTCTTCAAATGGCTCACATCTTGATTCAATTGATTTATTTCTACCCTGAATGCTGGTGGGGTGGAAGAAAATGAACCAGCGATTTTGTAAGTTCTGCTCAAAGAGTCTAGCCCAACTACTCTACCCCCTTTTAGTCCACCAGTCACCTCGAGCCATGTATTCATGTTATCAACAAATGGCTCAAATCCGCCAGCATCATCACTAACACTCGAACTTTTACGTGATAGCTCATCACATCTCTCCTGTATTGTCATGAGAAAAATTAAAATAAATTTACAATAACAATATAATACAAGCACATATAATCTTGATTAGATATATATATATATATGAAGGTAAATAAAAAAATTAGTAACATAAATCATGAGACTATATAGGATCTAAATTATGAACATTCATATTAATATTGAACAAATTGAAAGTTATGAAAAAAAAAAAAAAAGAGAATCTCTATCACATTAGAAATCAAAAAATCAAGTCAGCAATAAAAATAAACTTGGGAGAGACAAACTTAATAAATTCATTTTCTTACATTGTTATGATATATTCAACATAATATGTTTAAATCAATATTGAAAATATTCATTAAATAATTGGAAGTTTTGAAATTACAAACCTTAATTGCTCTATCTCTCTCCCCGCTCCAAGTCTTGTCTTTTTTCTGAAATGTGTGCATGAAAGTATCTATGAATGAAGGCTCAGTCCTCGTTTCCTTGGCCTAAAATAAAAAAACACCGTTAGAAATAATAAAATAGTTTAAATTAGATTAAACAATTAGTGTTTGTATAAAATTATCAATCTATTTCTATATTCACCGATATTGATCGAGTCTCATGCATACGTTGTAGACGATTCCCCTGAATTATAAACTCAGTTTTTTTTTATTCTGCTCACTCCTTCATTTGCTCTCATCTGATTTCTTAAAATTCACAAATCCAGTAACATCATTAAATCAACCACTAAATACAATAAAAATAAACTAATATATAAATAAAAACAATACAAACATACAAATTAACATAATTGCATTTTCTAATAATTACAATACAAATTAAAACATTCCACACCACCAAATAATAATTCATCGACGGGCTCAAATATCAACAACAGCAACAGCTTCCGATTTGAATATTCGAGAATTACAAACCTTGACACATAAAAAACAATTATAAATAACTAATATATTATTAAAACAATATTATAAAAATATTATTTTAAATAGCATTTGTCAAAAAAAAAATTTAAAAAAATTTCATAATAGTGGCAATGACGAGTCGGGCAAGGGCCTAGCCCCATGGGTCACGCGTGAAGGGGCAGAGGCCTGTGGTCCCTTGCCGTGGCTGGCCCGCGAAGGGCAGATCGGGCAGCTTGCTTCCTGCGGTCGAGAGAGAGAGAGAGAAAGAGAGAGAGAGATAAAGAGAGAGAGAGAGATTACCTATCACCATTGCAGATCCGGCATCCCTTCCACCATCCCTTCGCAGAACCACCTTCGCAGTTATCCGAAAATGAACAAAGTGAGAGAGAGAGACAGAGAGAGAGAGAGAGAGAATGAAGAAAGAAATTGGTAAAGTGTTGGAATATATTGAAATTTCTTGTCCCTAAATTCATTGCAAATCAGAGACGAAAGATGATTTTCGTCGCTAAATCAGGGACGAAAAAAAATTTCATCCTTGAATCAAGGACGAAAAAAAATTTCGTCCCTGATTTAGGGATGAAAATTAAATTTCGTCCCTGATTCAGCGACGAAAAAACTTTTCGTCCCTGAATCAGTGACAAAAATTTTTCGTCCCTAATTCAGCGACGAAACAATTTTTCATCCCTGAATTTGGGATGAAAACTAATTTTCGTCGCTAATTCAGGGATGAAAATTTTTTTCATCACTAAAATCTGCAACAAAAGAATGTTTTCGTCGCTAAATTTGCGATGAATATATATTTTCGTCGTAATTTGTAACAAATAATTTTTTCCTTTACAATTTGCAACCAAATTTATCAACGATACTTATGGTTTGTGACAAAAAACTCATTGAATGTACTAAAATAGAAACTAAAAAGACAAACTATTAACAATATTTGCATACTATGATATAATTATAAAAAACATTCATTATATTGATTATTAATTAATAAGTATTTCTACTTTAACTCTTAATTTAGTGAATCGAATACTTAAAAAAATTTATAAGATTTTGACTAAAATGAATGTATATTTTTATCATTATATGAAACATTTGAATAAACAGAAAATGAATGTACCAATTTAAAAGATTACACTATATTATCATTCTTTTATATAAACAAAAATGAATGAACTATTTTTTGTTAAAAGTTATTGGTTTTGTGAACATATTAAGATTCTCTACGCTATCAGTGCATATCACCGTTTACAAATCGTTTTTTAATTTTATAAAATGTTACTAATACAAATAATTAAAAAAGTGAGCGAAAAATGAATTTTAGCGACAAATTTTGCCACAAATGTTATATTTGTCACTAATTGGCAACAAATTTAACAACAAATAATCAAATTTTTTACGACGAATATAAATATTTGTCACTAATTTGCGACGAATTTCGACATTCGTCGCAAATTTAGGGACAAATTCGTTTTCGTCTCAAATTTAGAGACGAATTTTGAAATTCGTTGCAAATTTAGCAACGCATTTTTTTTGTCGCAAATTGATAACAAATTTTGGGTCAAAAATTTTTCGTAAAAAATTAGCGACGACTTTTATAACGAATTTTTTTTTATTGCTAAATTTGCGAGAAAAATTTTTGTGTTGCTAAAATCGTGACTAATTTACGACGATACCCTTTTTTGTCGCTAATTTTGTTGCAGATTTACAACAAATATTTTTTGTTGCTAAAATTCGTCGCTGAATTCTTGCTTTTTTGTAGTGATAATGAAAAATTCATTTGTCAATAAAAAAATCAACATTAAAAATACCATAAAATTTAATCTATGGGACAACAGTCCAAATGTATATTTTTGAATAATTTTTTTTAACATAAATCTTAAAAAAAGCCTATGGCAAAAACGGCAGACCAATATGTATAATTGTTGAAGTATATTACTATTATTATCAGTGACAGATTCAGAATTCAAGAACAGTGGAGACAAAATATTTTTATAAAAATAATGGTCAATCTTAGTAGGAGCAATATTTATTTGACATATAAAAATTAACAAAATTATTTTGATATGATGGCGACAATTGCCCACCCTACTCTATACGTGGCTTCGCCACACATTACTATTTTATAATTTAATAATAGCATCTCAATCTGCCTATTTTGTATGAGAAATCAATATGTATAGTGTATAGAGATTTATTGATTTCAAACAAAAAAGCAACCTTTTATTTGCAATCAATGTCCACTATTACAATTCATATTGATATATATATATATATATATATATATATATTGTTATAAGAAGGAAAAAAATTATTAAGTTCCTAATTGAAAAAATTATTGATAATAATGTATCAAAAGATTGCCAAAAAAATGTGTCCTTTCAAAATCATTAATTGGGGGTAATTCGATATTTTTTAATTTCTTTATCGAAAGCCTTTATTTGTCATCAACACGTATTTGTAAAAAGATATTAATGTGCATAGGTTAAGTTTAACATATGCCCATCGATCAATATCCAAAGATTCTTTATTTTCATGGATTTCATTTTCAGAAGTGGATGCCTTATTTAGATGCAGATTGGTATCTTTTCGTATAATTTATTCACCAAATATTCGATTACTAAGCTTATTGAATATATTATAACTATAGTATATTCTATTAGTAAATATTTTATTATATATTTAGGGACGTTTTCATGATTTAGTTTTCGAATTCATACTGGTATCTAGTCCACGTACTTGAGTTTGAGGTGTTATTCATATAATTTTGATAATATAATATTTTCAAAATGTTATCATAATATTCATTATTTTGGTAATACAATATTCACAATATATTATATATTTTGATATATGATATTTTTTAAATATTCTCAAAATATATGATATGTTCGAACAATATACGTACATACATACATATAAAAATATATATATAGCCCTTCTCTAAAGTTTAATTTATACCGAATAATACATAATATTTCTCGATTCTCAAGTTTCACAACATCTGCTTTTCTTTAGCTCTCTTTCATTAGAGAACATGAGGTGCACAATGATATCAAACATAAAAATTGTCCTACTTCTCACTATAGCTTTTGCATCTAGTTTTCTTCCGGCATTTGCTCGGGTGCAACGATTTGCACCTCCTGATGCCGTTACTGAGCAGAATAGCTTGCAAACATACATTGTCCAAGTGAGGCTGCCAGAAACCAGAAACTTAACTCCGTACAAGGACCTAGAAAGCTTTTACAAGTCATTTTTGGCAGCTACCATCAAGAGTTCAAACACAGAATCACGGATGGTTTATTATTATAACCATGTTATGACTGGGTTTGCGGCCAAGCTGACTGCGGAGGAAGCAAAAGCAATGGAACAGAAGGAAGGGTTTGTGTCTTCAAGACCAGAAAGATTATTGCCATTGCTCACAACTCGAACCCCTAGCTTCTTGGGGTTGAATCGGCAGAGCGGGTTTTGGAAAGCTTCCAACTTTGGGAAGGGCATTATTGTTGGTGTATTGGACACGGGCATTTTTCCAGCACACCTGTCCTTTAGTGATGAAGGATTGCCTCCTCCTCCAGCTAAGTGGAAAGGCAAGTGTGAATTTAATGGGACAGTGTGTAATAATAAGCTCATAGGCGCAAGAAACTTTTTGAGCGGTGAGTCACTGATAGATACGGAGGGGCACGGCACTCACACAGCAAGCACAGCTGCTGGAAACTTTGTAAAGGATGCTAACAAAGATGGATTAGCTAAGGGCACAGCCTCAGGGATGGCACCTTTAGCTCACCTTGCAATTTACAAAATATGTGGCGGCGAGGGCTGCCCTAGTAGTGCTATATTAGCTGGGATGGACGCTGCAATTGAGGATGGTGTCGATGTGCTCTCTCTTTCGCTTGGGGGGCCTTCAATTCCTTTCTACGATGATGGGATTGCCATAGGTGCATACAGTGCAATTAAAAAGGGAATATTTGTTAGCTGTGCAGCGGGGAATTCCGGTAAGGGGTTTTCTCCTGTTAAAGGAACTTTGTCTAATGAGGCCCCATGGATACTTACTGTTGGAGCAAGTACCATTGACAGAAGGATACCGAGGACCACACAACTTGGAAATGGGGAAGAATATGTTGTCACTGAAGATCAAACAGATCCAATGGTTGCACGGTTCTCTTCCAGAGGCCCAAGCCAAGCAAGTCCAGGTATTCTGAAACCTGACATTCTTGGCCCGGGAGTGGATATTCTAGCTGCGTATCCTTCTGATGATAGTGCTACTTCAAGTAGGAATTTTGAATTCCTTTCTGGCACATCAATGGCCTGCCCTCATCTTAGTGGTATCGCTGCTTTGTTGAAAGCCTCTCACCCTGACTGGTCACCTGCAGCAATTAAATCTGCCATAATTACCTCCGCCAATCCACATAACCTTGCAGGCAAGCCTATTACAGATACGGATCTCCGACCAGCAAATGTCTTTGCAACTGGAGCAGGACAAGTAAATCCATCAGCAGCTAATGATCCGGGGCTTGTTTATGACCTCAAAGCAGATGATTATATTCCTTACTTATGTGGTTTGGGTTACACCGATGATCAAATCGAGGTCATTGCAAATAGGCAAGTCACTTGCTCAAAGGAATCAGTTATCCAGGAGGCACAACTAAATTATCCTTCATTTTCGGTTATTCTGAAGTCTGATAGCCTGACTTATACAAGGACAGTTACCAATGTTGGAGAGGCTAGTTCCTCGTATACTTCTGAAATTACAGCACCACAAGGAGTCAAAGTGACAGTCAAACCTGCAGAGCTCAACTTTTCAATGAAGAATCAAAAGTTGACCTATTCAGTGACATTTACTGCTGCAGGTTCTCGCAACATAAGCACAACATTTGCCCAAGGAGCTCTGAAGTGGGTCTCGGACAAGAACGTTGTTAGGAGTCCAATAGCTATTTTGTTCAAATGAGATGACCATTTCAGTTGGATGGAATAATTTGTGATTTTAGGTTGTAACAGCAAGGAAGATCACGTGTGTTATTTAAATTCAGTGATAATAAAGAATGAGATATTCATATACATGGGTCTTCATGCATATTTAAATAATGAGATACATAGTTTTATTTTGCTGGATTTATTTTTACTGTTAGCAACAGTCACAAAATATGATTTCCTTCTCAGGTTTTATTCAATTAGGAACTTAATAATTTTTAAACGTGAATTAAACTTTCATTGTTTTCTTTTTCTTTTGACCCTTTTTTTTTAAATAAATTTTTGAAGGAATGGTAGTTGAGGACAGAAAGAGAGAGATTAATTGTTAAGAGACGTTATAGCCACAGTGTTGGGTGGGTGTATAAGCATCGTATGGGGATGATATAATCTTATGACATGGTGTGACTCTAATGTATTATATACTTATGCGGTGTAATGTATTATTTGCTCTTGAAGTTTTATTTTTTGTTTGTCCATTTTGCTTAGTTTTAATTTAAATGGAAAATTGCAACGAAACACCTTTTTGGACTTTTCATTGAGTAGGTAAAAAGACATCGTTTGCGGTGAATGAGAAGAAGAAATGGGTTGAGATCAAAAGAAGTAGAATGAGAAGAAGAAATGGGTTGAGATCAAAAGAAGTAGAATGAGAAGAAGAAAACTATAAAGCTCCATTAGAATAGAAATGCTGATTCCTTTTTGTGTTGATGAGAGTGTGATGAGCTTGCATTTATATGGGGGAATGAGGGAAATTTACTAGTTGGGTGCGATCCAAAAGGGGTGAAGCCTTCTTTTGCGGAACCAGCAGATGCTTCATTACAGGGTTTAAATTATTTTTGTATGTTTTACATCAGACCACCTAGTTTATTTGATAACTAATGCGGGTGTACAACAGCGTAGAACAATGAAGGTCAGACTTAATTATAATTATAATTTCATTTATTAATAAATTTAAGATCCCTTTTTTCTAATAAAACATATATATTTTAAAATGTATTTTGGACGAAATCTAAAGCCAAATCAAAACTAAACTATCATTATCAGAATTGAGACAAGAACACGACTAATGAATCAATTAATATGTTAATTCATGTTACAGAATTTACATGTGTCGGTAAATATGTCCCCATGTCCATGTAGGGACATTTTACCACAAGTAAAGAAAATATTTTAAATATTTTAAATTTCCATTATCCCTCAACTGCCACTACCCTATTCTCTCTTCTCACTCTCCTTGAGTGAAAGTAATTTGATCTTTTAATTGTTGTGATTTAAAAGATTGAAAGAAGAGAGATTGCAGTAAGAGAGATTACATATTATTATTATTGGGTTTGGGTTATGACGTTGTGATATAGTGGTGATAATTCATTTTACATGATTATCACTCCCGACTGCAAGATTGTTCAAGAAAGTGTCGCGATTCTCACATTTTGTGCATTTATTTACTGAGATACACTCAAAAATTTAACCCTTTTTAATTTTCTTGAAAATGATTATCATGCTTCGGCCGTTGTATGTGACAAAATAAATCTAACATTGGAATTAAAATATGTTATATTTATTAAAATAAATTTTTGAAATTTTGCGGGTCTAAAAATGTAGGCGAAAAAAATTTAGGGTTCGGATCACGAATGTGTTTTGTGAATTCGAAAATACCATGATATTACCTATGATTTGTAGATCACAAAAATAATTTTTTCTTAATTTTCTGAACACGTTTAGCAATGAAAATTTCAGTTGAAATTTTTAGTCGTGAATAGTGACCGAAACCATAAAAAATTAGATCTATCGAGATAGAGGATGCTTTTATCTATGAAATTGGTCCACATGTGTTTCTCATGTTTAGATCTACAATTTACATATAATATTTGTGATTTTTGGTTGTCGGATAATGAGTTTCAAAAATAGTCGTGAAAGGTTGAAACTTTGGACTTAATTCGCAGAGATTAGGGCATAAATCTTTCTAAAATCAAGTTAAGAATGCTTGAAGGATGTTGAATTAAAGTTTTCAATTGAAATCCGGAAGAAAAAGTTGCCAAAAATCAGTTTTTCAGTAGTCGGGTCAAAAGGATTCAATTGTAGACCTGTTGAGTGAAGAAGAGCTAACTTGGGTCCGCGGCACGTGCATGTCACACGTGCTGAGACACGTGACGTGCAGAGGGTGCAATGCATGCAGTACACACACGCAGAGGCGTGTAAGCACCTGGGTTGGGAATCTGAGTCGGTTCCGACCCGAGATGCGTGACCCGGGCCTCACATGAGGGTGCATGCCTGATGCACTACATGTCTGGCGCATGTAGAAGCATGCTACCGGTGCATGGAGGTGCGTGGCAGCATGTTGTTGGTGCGTAAACCCTCTGACAGCATGTGAGGCTGTCCTGGAATAAATTTTTTCATTTTTCTGAGGGTCCCATTATATTAAATGTGAGTTTTTGTGTGTCATGTCCAAGTCCAAATGGTAAGATACGATCCCGAGTTGTGGTGTATGGTGTTCGTTGACTCATATGCTTACTTTGGGGTCTATATTTGAATTATTTAGGATTTGTTGATTCATAGGGTGCATAAAATTCTGAAAATAAGTATCATAAGTCACTAACGTCTCTCTTTTCTGTGTGACGGAGATAATGGCTGCTACAAATACTATCGTACTTGATCTCATGAAGGGAGATAAACTAAACAATGACAATTATGAGATTTGGCACCAAAATGTTCAGTTTGTATTCGAGGAACAGGAACTTGCAGAGGTTCTAAAGCACGGGATGAAGAACCCCAGGAAGAGTACCATGCCTCAGGCGAGATGAGATCTGGAGGCATTCCGTGCATGGAAAAATACAGTTGGCCAAGTTAGGGCAATCTTTCTGAGCAGTACGCATGACAATATGATTCTAGTTTATAAGCAGTATCTTATTGCGATGTCGGTCTGGTTTACTTTGAGAGAGCATTTTAGCTCTCAGTCACCTCCAAAGTTGAGAATAATGACTTACAAGTTTATTACCCATAAGAAGAGGTTGGATCATATCATGAAACAATATCTTATGCACATGTCCAGTATGGTCGCTTCTTTGAAGAATATGGGGGAGTCATTATCGGATGAGATTCAGGTATTGAGAGTGATCCAGTCTCTATCTGACTCCTGAGAGATTGTTAAAACGTATCTCACACACACTGAGAGTATTCATACATTTATGGATGTGAGTAGACATTGTGAATTCGAGAAGGAGCGTCAGGAGGTGTCTAGGTCTACTACGGGTCATAATTTTGTAGCGGAGTCGAGCAAGAGCTCATGAGGCACTAAACATAAGTGGCGCAATCATAACAAGAAGACCAGAGGTAATGGCAAGAAGAAACCATCTGTCAAGACCGAAGACAAAAGACAAAAGTATAAAAAGAAGGAGCTAGATAAGAGCATAGTCTAATGCTACGTCTGTGGCAAGTTTGAACATTTTGCATGCAAGTGTGGCGAGCGAAAGGTATGTGTTTCTTCTTTACATGGTTTGAGTTATGTGTTATCTACTGTAATAATCGCTGATTGCTATTCTTTGCAGATTGTAGATTCAGAAACCATTGACCATATAACTCGTGATAAGAGCACGTATATGGAGTTCCGCCGATTGAGTCCCCATGCAAGAAGGCTGTATGTGGGGAATACAGTATTTGTGACTATTAAAGGGATTGGTACATGCAAGCTGATGCTACAAAGTAACCAAATCCTATATTTGTATGATATTTTGTATACTCTAGAGATTCGATAGAATCTCATATTTGTCCGTTGTCTAAATCACTTAGAATACTCTATTTTTTTGAGAAACTCTAGTGTTTCTATTTTTATGACAGCTCTTTGGTATGTTCTGATTCAGTCCATGATAGACTTTATGTACTGGATATGGTTTTGTTTAATGATATTTCTCATTTATCTTTTATTGTCTTTATATCTGATAGCGTAGTTGATGATGTTACTATTTAGCATAGTAGACTTGTCCACATAGGGCAAGAGAAGATGAATTGGTTAGTTACGGGTGGCTCATTAGGCCAATTAACTAGGGTCGAGTTGCCATTGTGTCACGCCTCGACTCTCCCATCGAGAACGTAACAACCGCCGCATTATCTCAGCATACGGACATGACCTCCCCATATACTGGGATAACGCAATACATTCCAATTGTACAATAAATCTTTCAAAATATAAAATCCATCAAAACAAGAAATCATATATACAACACACATGCAAGGGACCAATCCAGTCCATCCCTATACACACATGCATGCATCGGTACTCAATCGGGGGATCCCTGTACATGCATACATGCAGTATGGTCATCTCAATCAATCCAAAATTCTCAGACAGTTCATAAAATTCATAAAACCGAAATAATATATCGAAATCCATCATTAAAATCCAAATGTCCCAATATAAGATAAAATATTTTCTCAAAAATAATTTCACGCAAAAGAATGAAATCTCAAATCATAGTCGTTCAGATTTTATCAATAGTTGCTCGAGGAAATAAACTAGTATCAATAAAATCCAAACGGTATGAGATGTACAGAACTTCTTTTCCATGATTCAATGATCTACAACTCCGAAAATAATTACATAATCCATACCTATCCAAAATAGCATAAAAGATCTTCACACCGCCCTAGGAGTTGATGTCAGCCTATACTTCCTCTAAAAATATAAGGAAATGGGGTGAGTATTGGAAATACCCAATGAGTGGAGTGTAATGGTATACAATATATAAATAAGAGGTGAGGGTGGTGATGCCAAATACATATATTAAATATAATTTAATGCAATAAAGAAATTCATTCATATAAAATTATTCATATCAAACCACCATGACTCATATAATCAAATCAAACAGTCCATATTTATTTTTTCATAATATTAGGGTGTGTCGAAATCATTATCCTATCAATGGCCGTTGGCAGGATCCGTCAAGGGGTTTTGCATAGTTTTTATAAAATCTTCATTTTCCTTGGCGTTAGCCCGGAGCTCCGTGGGGTGCTACCACGTTATTCGGCGGCCTGTGGAGACTCTCTAACCCACCTCTTCCAAGCCAATTTAACCAGCCTTAACCACGTCGCCCCGATGGCCCGGTCCGTGGCTAGACTCAGACTATAGTCATTTTATCCAACACCACTTTTCCAAATTTCTGTTCACAAATCAAATCATGCTCAAATTTACAATAGAACAACATTCAACAATTCACATGAGCATTCATTTGTAACATAAAGCAAACAAATCAATATTTTACTCACGAGTCATGGATTTGTCACAAATTCATTTCAGACTCACCACAATCATAAAACATTATAAATTCATTTCAAAAATCAATTTGCAAAACATATTAAAATCATTTGCTCATTCATACAATATATAATCATCCACTCACAGTGCAGGGAGGGTGTGCACTCCGAATTCCCAAACCAAACCAAATCAACTTCCTCTTTTGACCCCGAATGCGTTATCCTTAGACATTGAACATCAATTCCACTTGTAATCTCTTTCTAAAACAATTCAGAATTCGTATTTGTATAGTCACAGAAAAATTTGATGTAACTTTGACTACACATATCAGATCTGAGTGATTCAAGTCTCAAATGCTAAGATCTAGTTCTATCACTTTCATATTCAAAGTCGAGCCTAATTCAACCTAAAAGGCCACTCAAAGTCGAAAACAAGCATGTAATAATTAGTTTTCTACAAGGCAAAATTCTTTGAAAAATCATAAATATTTCAATTCTCATCCAAATGTTTCAAACCATATGTCATTTTCAAGGTATGAAATTCTAGTTTCATAATAAGGAGATCGCATTTAAATTGTCTATATGCAGAATAAATTATAATGAAAAGGTTACAATAGCCCTTATAAGTTCTAACCATAAATTTTAAACTATCCTCCAAATATGCATACCACCACGCAATTAACAACTCAAAAACAACTTAAGAAGGATATTGGATACAATAGTACCCCTTCATTTTGCAGAACATTCCATTCCAACCCCAAAACCCTAATATTTTCGTGCACATTTCAATCAAATTTCAGGAAAAGCTATCCTAATCAATCTAACAAAGTTCTATTATTATCTAACATGTTCTCTCATACTAAACAGCCTAAATTCATATAGAATTTTAGACTTAACCCTAGTAATTACATGCAGAATTTCAGGAAAATGCATCTCTTTCGGATTCAACATATTTTCAGAACATATACAAGACTTCTCACCCTAAATTTAGCAGAAAAATTCGATCGGTTATTGAAGGGATTAGAAATTCCCTCACATAGGTTTTTACAGTTCGCAGCCCTATCGTCCGTGTGCCTTCAGTTCAGTCCGGGACCTGTATGCTTCCAAACCGAAGTAAAGCTTAGCAATTAGGCTAAATCACCAAGAAAATCGAAACCCTAGAGCTAATGATTAGAAATCGACCCTTACCTACTCAGAGGAGGGACTGCAGGAATTGCGACCTAGGGTTTTTGAAGGTCTACTGTTGCATGTCGATTTAGGGCTTCAGTGAGGGTTGTAAAAGAGATATGCAACGGCAAAGAGCACTGCGCGCAAGCGAGCGAGGGAGAGAAGGAGAGAGAGCTATCACATGCAAGAGAGAGAGAGAGAGAGAGAGAGAGAGAGAGAGAGAGAGAGAGAGAGAGAGAGATGAGTAGCCGGCTAGGGTTGGTGACGGTGGTCGAAGAAAGACGCGGTCGGTAGGAGGTAGAGAGAAACGAGAGAGAGGGAGAGAGCGCGGCAGTGAGAGGCAGAGAGAATTGAGAGAGAGAGAGAGAGACGAAAGAAAGAGAAAGAGATTAGGGTTTTCAAACCCTAATTAAAAATTTTGGGGATGCAGCGTTTTGGGATAAAATGTTGCGTCTCCTCTCTTTCCCCCCTTTTTTTTTAATATATATATATATATACAAATATATATATTCATATATATTTGTACTCACATTATATTGAGACTCCAAATTTATCAACAATGGAATGCATTACGAATTTACAAATACGGATGTTTTAAATATACCTATAATTCCAATTTATTACTCCAAAATAGAAAATCAATAAAATTTAAAATTTTTCATTATATTATAAACATATTTAACAAAATTTTTAACACCAAATTTTCAGTGTTACACATTGTGTGAGTTTTGTTTAACCGGCATAGTTACGAGGAAACCATTTGAGAAAATAATGAGAACTGAGATTCGATTGCACTTAGTTTACTCTGATATTTGTGGACCCATAAGTGTAAAAGCGCAAAATGGAGTCACGTATTTTATTACATTTATAAATGATTATACGTGTTTCGGTTACGTCTATCTGATCTCGCATAAGTCTAAGACATTAGAGTACTTCAGGAGACTCATCAGCGAGGTTGAGAATTAGTTAGATTTGATGGTGAAAACCCTTAGAATAGATCGGAAACGCGAGTATTTGTTTGAATAGCTCAACGAGCTCTATTTTTGAGAATGACATTATGAGACAGTTGACTATTCCTACTATTCTCAGCAAAATGAAGTAGCAGAGAGAATGAGTAGGATTTTGTTAGAAATGGTGAGCTCTAGATGGCACAAGTCAATTTGCTTATCTTTTATAGGGGAGATGCATTATTAACTGCAGCCTACATTCTCAGCCATGTCCCATCAAAATCTGTAGTTAGTACCCCATACAAATTTTGGCTAGGGAGGCAGCTTGACTTTAGCCATTTAAGACCATGAAGTTGCGCCGTATATGTTCATGATTTATCGCATCCGTACGACAAGTGAGGCTCATGAGGAAAAAAATTTATCTTTATAAGATACTCTAAACACTCCAAGGGACATGTGTTCCTAGATGAGCATATGGGTGACACTGTTACTAAAATTGAGTCTCGTGATATCACATTTCTTGAAAATGATTTCCCTAAGAGATGAGAAATCAATCGGGACTATACCTTCAATAAGATGATGAGCCTAGTGGCTCAATTGAGTCTAGTAGCAGAACTCAAGAACCCATTATAAATCTTGGTTCTAGTGGAGTGATCTATCTAGAAGTGAGGAGGCTCCCTCTTCTTGTAAGAGTAGTCAGGGACATGTACCTCGTCATCATTTTTCGACTAAGGATGGGATCCTCATTGTGACTTTCGAGAATAATGACGAGACCAAGACATTCCAAGAGGCTCTCGAGGGTCTAGCAAAAGACCAATGGTTAAAGGCCATGCAGGAGAAAATAGAATCCTTGAGAGTCAATGGGGTTAGAGACCTGGTTGACTTATCTAAAGATAGAAAGACTATTGGAAACAAGTGGATTCTCAAAATCAAAAGAAAGGCTGACAGATCAATAGAGAGATACAAGGCCCATCTGATAGCCAAGGCTTACACACAAACCAAGGGCATTGATTGCGAGAAGAGTTTCTCTCATGTGGTTAAATTTATATTGATCCGTTTACTATTGGCAATCATTACAAGTATGGATCTGAAGTTATACAAGATAGATGTAAAGATAGCTTTCCTTAATGGAAGTTTGAATGAGGAGATCTACATGGAGCATGGGTTTGTTCTAGTAGATTAGGATGATAAGGTTTGTCGACTTCGGAAATCGATATATGACCTAAAACAATCATTCAGGTGGTGGTACCTAAGATTTCACAATAAAGTGATATCTTATGGTTTTATGATAATTGAGGAGGATCATTGTGTCTATTTGATACATTTTGATGACTCTTTTATGATCCTGTCACTATATGTAAACTATCTAATATTGGTTGGGAATAATATTGAGTATTTGATAACCATTAAAACATGGTTATTATTGAGATTCAATATGAAGGACATGGGTGAAGCTGAATTCATTCTCGAAGTTAAGATCTAGAGGGATCACTCGAGACGGATGTTGACTCATTTACAAGAGACCTACATTAGGAATATTTTCAAGCGCTTTGGGATGAGTGATTGAATGCCATAGATACTCCTATCACCGAGTGTGACGCCCTGAGTCTTGATATGTGCCCTAAAACTCAGGAAAAAGAGAAAGAAATGAGTAAAGTCCTTTATTCCAATACAGTGGGAAGTCTAATGTACACGATATTATGTACACGACAAGATATTTGTTATACAGTCAGTCTAGTGAGTAGATATCAATCAAATCTTGGAATGAGTTACTAGAGAGCAGTGAAAAATTTTTTTTGATATCTTAAGAAAATTGCAAACCTCTCATTGTATTATGGAGGAGGTGATCTGCGTCTTGTGGAATATTAAGATGTCAATTGGGGCGGTGATCTAGATAAGTGCACATTAACATCAGATTTTGTCTTTTTGCTCAATGGTGGTAACATTTCTTAGAGCAGTAAGAAGCAAATCTGTGTAACTTTATTTAAGATGGAATTTGAGTTCGTAGTTTATTCAGTTATAGTTCAGAAGAGTGTTTGGCTCCGAAGACTATTAGATGACTTGGGGGTTATGGTAAATAGTAGGAGGATAGTGATAATCTACTATGATAATCAGGCTAATATCGCATACACTCGAAACCCTAAGTATCATAGTAAGGCCAAACACATTAACACCAGATACATCTTCATGAGAGACATAATTGAGAAGGACGAAATGACTGTCAAGTACACTTCTACACATATCATGATAGCTAACCCTTTTACCAAACCCATTATTAGAGACTTGTTTTTAGGACATAAAGAATCTTTAAATTTGCGTATGTTTTGACATTTCTCATTTTGTGCTAAATTGATGATGTTAATACTTATTACTTTTATATATATGATTCTTGTGTATTATTCAGTCACACATGAGTTATTACATTTTATTTAATCACTTATTTTCTAGTCATATATATATATATATATATATATATATTCTATGCTGCGATTAAAAAATATGTCAGACAAACATGATCGACTCTTTTCATGAGTGACCACCTCCGGTACCGAGAGAGCGGAGATGAGACAGGTTCTAGTTATAAGAGAATTTGAGAGTAACCTAATTAGAATATAAGTAGTTCTGATATATGTCCAGGATGGGATCATACGTGAAATGATCGATATGGACATACCCACATCCTTGTTGCCTATAAGTAGTCAGATTTGAGATCTCAAATATTATCTACAGTTAATGATATCATCTTTGAGGTACTCTCTTTGGAATTTCTGAGTAAAATCTTATAACTAGACTAAATCCTATACTTGCACAGTGTTAAAAAAATCTAGCATATGTCCTTTTGAGAGATGAGATAATAACACTGTAGCACGTGTTTCATACTGGTGTGATAAGCTTAGGGATAGTGGGAGTTATATTATATGAGACGATGATTTGAGCTTTATCCTCATGTCCCACTGTGTGAGATCTGAAATCCATTGGATGAGATCTCTTATACTTTTATTACTTTCGACTATTTTTTGAAATCTTGGTTCAGTGTTAGCTACTTTAATATCTTTACCTATGGCCCGAAAAATAAATTGAGATCTAAGAGACAGGTCTAGAAAAACAGCTGAATTGAGACTGATAGATTCGAATTTGGGAAAAGGAAAACTAATCAACCTTATATTATTGTGCAGTATTCACCGACCGGTATGTTATGTTTATCCATGATAGAATTCAAATATAATAGTGAATACGCAGTCAAGCAATAATTGTGGATCACTTTTGATGAAGAAAGTGACTTGATGGATATAACTGTGTTGAATTTGGGATACAATAAGGTATTAACAGTGACCTCTTAATTAGCTTAACAGGTACATCGAGAAATCTTTACTGTCAAATATACTCACTAGTTGCATTTTACCACAAATAAAAAGAATATTTTAAATTTGAATTAAAGTGGAGATAATTGATTAACTTCCATTATCCCTCAAATCCCACTACCCTATTCTCTCTATCCACTCTCCCTATGTGAAAGTAATTTGATCTTTTAATTATTGTGATTTAAAAGACTGAAAGAAATAGGAGAGATTACACATTATTATTATTGAGTTGAGAGAGAGCTTATCTTCTCAGATAGAGAAAAATACATTCACTGAGAGTGAGATTTATAGAGGGCTTGGAAAAAATTTTAAGCAGAAAATTTTCTCATCTCTTAATTATTGGATTTAGGTTACGATGTTATCAAATAGTTGTGATAATTCATTTTACGTGATTGCATCCCCGACTGTGAGATTGTTTGAGAAAGTGTTGTCCTTTTATATTTTCTGTATTTATTCACTGAAATATACCTGAAAATTCAACCCTTTTTTAATTTTTCTAAAAATTATTACCATACTTCCACTGTTATATATGACAAAATAAATCTAACAATATGCTTTGAAGTTTATTGTGAATGGTAATTTTGACCAGCTATCATTCTTATCCCATAACTCTCGCTCAATTTTTTATGAAAATAAATAAATAAAATTTCTGCACATCTATGCAAAATTTTATTAAATTAAAAATTCATAAAAGATCAAACTTTCATGATCCTCTCTCTCTCATACGCACACATATATCTTCTTTTTAATAAATTGTGGGATTTATCGAGGCTTGATCGGTGAATACTGTTATCCCATAAATATGATTTTGTGTTAGAATTTTATATATGGAAATGATAGACATCAAAAGAGATTTGTCCTTAAAAATATAATCTGATTCAAATCAGATTTAATTAAAATCAACGTGATTATCGGATACTGATAGTTTGTAAAAAATATAAATTGTGTGATTTATTACTATATTTATTTAATAAATTCATCCAGGCAAGTTTAACCAAAATTAAAAGGAAAAAGGAAAACAAGAAAAAAGAATTTTGGTTGAATGTTACATATAAAAAAGATTAATCTATAGGCGACCATGTCAACCAAGATGGATCGAAGGTTCCATTCCCTTGGTGGGTGGACTGAAGCTTCGTTCTTACCAACTATATTAATATTTATTTGTTCAGACAAGAACATGTCCAATGTCTATAAGCATTTTCTCAATTACTATTTTAAGAAAACTAAATTCTATTGAGATCGTAAATAAAGCAAACTAAAACAAAGTCCACTCTCGGCGTAATAAAGAAATATAAGAGGGGAATTATATTATTATTATGAAATTGTGACGATCAGTGGTAACAAAAGTCTTTATCTGCCTCGCAAGCACTTTTTGTCAACTCCACCAAAAATGTTTTATACGGAAAATACTTTTGCTAAACCTAAATCTTTTTTTTCCCAAAACGTTCTAAAAAATTATAGAGAATTTTAATGTCATAAAAAGTCACATCACTACCAGAAAACGGCCCTTCAGTGACGGAATTTATCGACCGATAAAAATCCATCACTATTAGCGACAGATTAATGATGAAAAAATCAATGACGGATTTAGCAACGGAAAAATCCGTCGCTAATATTTCCGTCGCTAAATCCATTACTAAAATTAACGATGAAAATTTTCGGTCGCTAAAACTTTTTTGGATAAATTAGCAATGGATTTAGCAACGGAAAATCTGTCGCTAAATTTTCCGTCGCTAAAACTTGAGAAAATTTTTTTTTTGTTAAATATACTTTTTTGTTTTTATTAAATATAATTTTATATTTTTATTAAATATAATTATGTCATTTTATTAAATATAATTTTTTCTTTTTATTAAATATAAATTTGTGTTTTTATTAAATATAAATTTGTGATTTTATTAAATATAATTTTACATTTTTATTAAATATAATTTTGTATTTTTATTAAATATAATTTTGTGTTTTTATTAAATATATTTTTATATTTTTTAAACATAATTTTATGTTTTTATTAAATAAAATTTTATATTTTTATTAAATTAGGGTATTGTATTTTTAATATTGAGGATTAGAAAGAAAGTATATAAATAGAAAAAAAAAATAAACTAATAACACAAAGGTGATGGTGACTTGGTGGTTAAAACTCTTTATATCTCTCTCTCGCACCCAGTTTTGAACCGAGGTGTGAGTATTTTTTCAACAAATTAAAAGCTGAGGAGCGGGCGGGCGGGCCAGGGCTGGGGTAGGAGCGTGAGAGAGTGGGCGGGCGGACGGGTCGGGTAGCTGGGGCGAGCGTCTAGGTTTGTGCATTTGGAATTGCTTTTACTCATTTTTAATGACAAATTTTTCCGTAAACCGCCTACGATAATTATGAATAGTTGAAAAAATATAAAATTAAATTATCGATAGATTATTAGCAACGGAAATTCTCCGTTGTTAAGAAAATATGTCACTAATTTTTATTAGTGAGGTGACTTTCAGTAACGAAATATTCCGTCGCTAATATTTTTAGCGACAGAAATTTAAGTATCAGCGATGGATATTTCCGTTGTTGATATCTATTTTTCTAATAGTGCATAAAATAAGGTAATCACATAAAAATTATCACTATTAATGACACTACCTGATACTGACGAAATAAGGGAAGCAAAGGGTTGTGAATTTCCGGTGGTAGTTGAAGGTTCTGGTTGGAGTTTGTAGACCCGATATCCAAAGGGAGTTTGGAGGCATCTTATGTTTTGGGTCTGATGATAATTTTAGTTCATCTACATAAGAATTTTCATGTTCATAAATTAAAATATCACATATTTGGTTTCAAAATTTAAAGTTGAATCACGAACTTTTTAATGTACAGGTCCTAAGAAGTATTATGAATGGATTAGTCTTTTGTTTTCACAATTCAAGAGCTTTCAGTTGTGATATATATTGTATTAAGATGATTTTCTAAAGAAATATTTCTCTCTTCCTCCTAACCCTAGAAAATGAGATGTTCCCTTTTTTCGAATGTATCTCTTCTTTTTTTAACAAAAAAATCACATCATTTTGAAATTCAAACCAAAATGGGAGTTGAGTTTGTTTTGTAGAAAACCATTCCATCCCTTTTATCCCTCACATTTTAAATTTCAAATTTAAGATGGTTCCCTCAAACCTTCATGGTGACTTGGTACCCATTTTCAACAGGGTCTAAATTGGTGGTGCATGATGTTCGAGTGCCCTTAGTTTGGTTTATCATTACCTGTTGAAAAGTATGCGTCTTATGTACACGGGTATGGGGAAATTTTCGATCAGTGCCTTTTTAGGAGGCTTGGTCGGCTGGGTGTTGTCGGATTTTGGCAGCGGAACTGGTTCGGAGCCCCTGGCTTGTGACTTCTAATTTTTGGAGCTGATTACTGATTTATCTTTATTTTTGGGTCTGTGTTGTTGCTTTCTGTTTAGTGGTTGGGGTTTCCCTTCTTGGGCTTTGTTTCGTTTTGCCTAGTGCCCTATATGAGCCTATGTTGTTGTGGTTATCCACTGGACATTGTTTTCCAAAACCAAACTGGACTTCATTTTTCGGATGTTTATTCCCCTCAAAAGACTAAAAGAAGGGGGTTGTGATTTACAGAATATATATATATATATATTTTCGTAACGAATCGATATTTAAAATCATACTCAATTAATTCAGTCTAAATATAATTGAAATCAATTTATAGAAAGTTCTCACAATATAATTTTTTTTCATTTTCAAATTTTAAACTCAAAATTTAGTTAAAATATTTAGTACCTTACCTATTAAAGAATGTCTATTGGTTTATAAAACCCGAAAACTAAATAGAGTACAATTGAAGATTGACAGAAAGTCAGCCTATTGAGTAAAATTATTATATCTTTTAATTAAGTTTCGGATTTGAATTATCTTATATATGTCTCTCACGGTTAAGCTTAAATTTTGGGATTAAGGCACTTATTGTTATTATTGTTGTTCAATTCAAAATTTGAGAATGAAAAATTTTACGGTATAATTTGATTTTGCATTTTGGAACAAAAAATAGATACTTTTACTGCCAATATTCCTTCATTTGTACAAACCTAATAAAACCATAATATAATGAAAAATTCATTTGTCAACAAAAAAAATCAACATTAAAAATACCATAAAATTTAATCTACGGGACAATAGTCCAAATGTATATTTTAGAATTGATTTTTTTAATTTTTTTTATAAACATAAATCTTAACGAAAGGCTAAGGTAAAAACGGCAGACCAATATGTATAATTGTTGAAGAATATTACTATTACTATTTATAATTTAATAATAGCATCTCAATATGCCCATTTTGTATGGGAAATCAATATGTATAGTGTACCAATATTTATTGATTTCTAATAGAAAAGACAACCTTTTCTTTGCCACCAATGTCCACTATACTATTCATATTGTTTTTTTTTTTTTTTACAAGGTGGAAAAAATTATTAAGTTTCTAATTGAAGAAATTATTAATAATAATGTATCAAAAGACTACCAAAAAATATGCCCTTTCATAATCATTAAATTGGGTTAAATCAATATTTTTTAATTTCTTTATCGAAAGAAATAACCTTTTATTTGTCATCGACACATATTTGTCAAAAGGATATCAACGTGTATATGTTAACTTTAACATATGCACATCGTTTAATATACAAAGATTCTTCGTTTTCATGGATTTCATTTTGTTCCTTATCTACACCATAATATATTCACCAAATATTCAATTACTAAGCTTATTGAATATGTTATCACGATAGTATATTGATAGAGATAAATTTAGTGTAATGTTTGCGATTTATTTTATATTATTTGTAGGTAAATATTGTATTAATTTTGAATATTTGTTGTGCTAGAATCATTGGAGATCATTCATGAAGGAAAGTGAAAAAATTGAGCAAAAATTGATAATATGGCATGCAAGAAAAAATTCAGACCGAAATACTCAATCATTAGTACATGGGCATGCAAATATCAAAGGAGCCGAATGAAAATTGGGAACGTGAATGTTGAAGATTTTCTTGCTTTAATTGGATTTTGAAAATTTAGAAACTTTTGATATTTTTATTTAGTTATTAAGTTGTAAACAATTTTTAGGAGTTTCCATTTTCTTTTATTTTGGCAACTTTTTTGAAAAAAAAAAAAATAAAGACTTTCGAATCACTTTTTTGTACACTACCAATATTCCTTTATTTGTACAAACTTAATAAAACCATAACATAATGAAAATTTTATTTGCCAATAAAAAAATCAACATTAAAAATGCCATAAAATTTAATCTACCAGACAACAGTCCAAATCTTTATTTTCGAATCACTTTTTTTTTTTAATGAACATAAACGATAACAAAAGCCTAGGATAAAAATGGGCAGACCGATATTTTTTTTAAAATTTTTTTACTAATGCTATTTTATAATTTAATAATAGCATCTCAATATGCCTATTTTGTATGGGAAATCAATATGTATGGTGTATATCAATATTTATTGATTTCTAATAAAGAGGCAACCTTTTATTTGCCATCAATGTCCACTATTACTATTCATAATGATTTACATAAATATATATATATATATTATATTTATATTGGCTACAAGGAGGAAAAAATTATTAAGTTCCTAATTGAAAAAATTATTGAAAATAATGTATCAAAAGATTAGCAAAAAATATGTCATTTCATAATCATTAAATTGGGGTAAATCAAAATCGCTTAATTTCTTTGTCGGAAGAAACAACCTTTTATTTGTCATCGACGCGTATTTGTCAAAAGGATATTAATGTGTATATGTTAAGTTTAACATATGCACATCGTTTAATATCCAATGATTCTTTTTCTTTAAAGGATTTCATTTTTCTGAAGTGTACTCCCTATTTAGATGCAGACTGCTATTTCTTCGTTAGTTATTACTATAATATATTCACCAAATATTAAATTACTATGGCATATTCTATTACTAAATATTTTATTATACATTTCGAGACACTTTCATGGTTTAGTTTTCGAATTCAAGTTGGTATTTGGTCCACTTACTTGAATTTGAGGGGGATATTCATATAATTATGATATATAATATTTTCAAAATGTTATCATAATATTCATTATTTTAGTAATATAATATTCACTATATATTGATTTGATTTTGATGTAAATATTTTTTAAATATTTTCTACACGTGTGATATATTTGGACAATATATATATAGCCCCCTCTAGTTTGTTTATGCCACGATTCTTACGTTTCACAACATTTGCTTTTCTTTAGCTCTCTTTCAATAGAGAACATGAGGTGCACAATGATACCAAGCATAAAAATTGCCCTACTTCTCACTATAGCTTTCATGTCTAGTTCTCTTCTGGCATTTGCTCGGGTGCATCAATTTGCACCTCCTGATGCCGTTACTGAGCAGAATAGATTGCAAACATACATTGTCCATGTGAGGCTGCCAGACAGCAGAAGCTTAACTCCGTACAAGGACCTAGAAAGCTTTTACAAGTCATTTTTGCCATCTACCATCAAGACTTCAGACCAAGAATCACGGATGGTTTACTCTTACAACCATGTTATGACTGGGTTTGCAGCCAAGTTGACTGCGGAGGAAGCAAAAGCAATGGAACAGAAGGAAGGGTTTGTGTCTTCAAGACCAGAAAGGTTATTGCCATTGCTTACAACTCGAACCCCAAGCTTCTTGGGGTTGAATCCGCAGACCGGGTTTTGGAAAGCTTCCAACTTTGGAAAAGGCATTATTGTTGGACTACTGGACACGGGCATTTTTCCAGCACACCTGTCCTTTAGCGATGAAGGATTGCCTCCTCCTCCAGCTAAGTGGAAAGGCAAGTGTGAATTTAATGGGACAGTGTGCAATAATAAGCTCATAGGTACAAGAAACTTTTTGAGCGGTGAGTCACTGATAGATACGGAGGGGCACGGCACTCACACAGCGAGCACAGCTGCTGGAAACTTTGTAAAGGGTGCTAACAAAGATGGATTAGCAAAGGGCACAGCCTCAGGGATGGCACCTTTAGCTCACCTTGCAATTTACAAAATATGTGGCGGTGAGGGCTGCCCTAGTAGTGCTATATTAGCTGGGATGGACGCTGCAATTGAGGATGGTGTCGATGTGCTCTCTCTTTCGCTTGGGGGGCCTTCAATTCCTTTCTACGACGATGGGATTGCCATAGGTGCATACAGTGCAATTAAAAAAGGAATATTTGTTAGCTGTGCAGCTGGGAATTCCGGTAAGGGGTTTTCCCCTGTTGAAGGAACTTTGTCTAACGAGGCCCCGTGGATACTTACTGTTGGAGCAAGTACCATTGACAGAAGGATACCAAGGACTACACAACTTGGAAATGGGGAAGAATATGTTGTCACTCAAGATCAAATAGATCCAAGGGTTGCACGGTTCTCTTCCAGAGGCCCAAGCCAGGCAAGTCCAGGTATTCTGAAACCTGACATTCTTGGCCCGGGAGTGGATATTCTAGCCGCATATCCTTCTGATGATAGTGCTACTGCAAGTAGGAATTTTGAATTCCTTTCTGGCACATCAATGGCCTGCCCTCATCTGAGTGGTATCGCTGCTTTGTTGAAAGCCTCTCACCCTGACTGGTCACCTGCAGCAATTAAATCTTCCATAATTACCTCCGCCAATCCAAATAACCTTGCAGGCAAGCCTATTACAGAAACGGATCTCCAACCAGCAAATATCTTTGCAACCGGAGCAGGACAAGTAAATCCATCAGCAGCTAATGATCCGGGGCTTGTTTATGACCTCAAAGCAGATGATTATATTCCTTACCTATGTGGTTTGGGTTACACCGATGATCAAATCGAGGTCATTGCAAATAGGCAAGTCACTTGCTCAGAGGAATCAGTTATTCAAGAAGCACAACTAAATTATCCTTCATTTTCAGTTACTCTGGAGTCTGATAGCCTGACTTATACAAGGACAGTTACCAATGTTGGCGAGGCTAGTTCCTCGTACACTTCTCAGATTACATCGCCAAAAGGAGTCAAAGTGACAGTCAAACCTGCAGAGCTCAACTTTTCAAAGAAGAATCAAAAGTTGACATATTCTGTAACGTTTACTGCTGCAGGTTCTCGCAACATAACTACGCCATTTGCCCAAGGAGCTTTGACGTGGGTCTCGGACAAGCATGTTGTGAGGAGTCCAATAGCTATTTTGTTCAAATGAGATAACCATTTTCGGTTGGATGAAATGATTTGTGATTTTAGGCTGTAACAGCAGGGAAGATCACGTGTAATTTAAATTCAATGATAATAAAAAATGAGATATTCATGCATATTTAAATAATGAGATATATTTTCCTATTCTGCTGGATATATTTTAACTGTTAGCAACTGCCACGAAATATAATTTCTTTTTCAGGTTTTATTCAATTAGGAACTTAATAATTTTTAAATGTGTATTGAACTTTGGTTGTTCTTTTTCTTTTTTAAATATTTTAATGAATGGTAGCTAGGGATAGAGAGAGAGAGAGATTAACTGTAAATAGATATCATAGCCTAAGTGTTGAGGGGTGCGTAAGCATCGCATGGGAATGACATAATCTTATGGCAAAGTGTGACTCTAATATATCATACACTTATGCAGTGTAATTTTTTGTTAATGCATTTTTCTTTGCAATGGATAACACCCCTAGAGACCCTTAATAACTTGTGACTACACCCGATATCTTGTGTAAATTTACAATTGAATAATTTCAATTGTCAACTGTTATTGCTCAGTGCCTAATGACTCATATTAAACCTAAGGACTTCTTGAACAAAGATGTCGATTACCATCGAAATAGTAACAAATACATAATATTTGAACAATTTTTAAAAATTTTCAACTACATGGTTCCACTGGCCTTTGTGGGATATAAATGTACTAATAGTTAAAGCTGGAGAATGAAAAAATGCCATTGGGTTGGTCACACCAAAGCAAGGTCTTTCCAAGGCACGCACACGCGAAAGTGCGCGCGCAAACACACACACACACACATATAGGGGTTGAGTGAGGCAACTCTTTTTGGAGGGGCCGTAAAATAATAATGAATAAAAAAATTATAAAATAAAAATTTATTTAGAATTCATATAATTTTAATTAAAAATACAAAATATAGAATAAAGTAAATAATTCAAAAGGGTTATGCTTTACGCTTTTTCATTGATTCAAATTTATCTATAATCAATTTTGAGTTAAAATTATTAGCAATTTTCAATATAAATAATTAAATTATCTGTAATTGTGAACGAGGCAATATATTTAATATATGAATTTTTGTATTGCTACTACGATTGTATTCCAAGTCATAAGGAAAAATGATAAATTTGAAAAAAAATAACAAGTAACTAGTTTAGTATCTAATTACATGATAATTTCCTAATAAGGTCTCAAATATTTTTTATTTAAATAATAAATACAAGAAACTTCTAGTAATTAAAAAAATTAAGTGTGGATTTTTAATTATTAATACATTGAAGTATGGAAAGAAAAGAAATTAGCAAGGAAAAAATGGTGTTGGTTCGAAAAGTTCATTGATTTTCCATATTTTTTTTAATAACATATAATTTTCCTTTATTCCACATAGAGAGAGAAAGAGAGAAAGAGAGAGAGCGTCCAACAAAATTTTGATCTATATATATTCATTAGCAACATTTAACAAATTTTGTTAAAAACCTCAATTATACTGTCACGCCCCGATTCTCGGATCGACCATGCGATAACCGTCGCGTTGTCTCGGTGCATAGACAGAACCTCCCCATATATCAAAACTCCGCAAGACTACACAACAGTACGACAAATCTTCCAATCCACAAATCTATCAAAGTAGAAAAATCATATATCAATACACATGCAAAGGACCCATCCGATCCGTCCCTGTACACAGAAGCACACATCAATACACATTCGGAGAGGGGGTTCCTGTATATGCACGCATGCATAATTGGCCCTCCCAACCATTTCAGAATTCAACAAATAATCAAAGGACGCACTGGTCCATTTAACTCAAATCAGCACACACACAAGGCCAACTCGGCCAATTCAAATCACATGCACGCATCCGGTCATCCCGGCCTTTCAAAGATCAAATAAAGTCTAAATGTTTAATTTAAGCAATAAGTTTTACCAAAATGAAATTTAAAAGAAAATGAATAAGTTTCAACATAACCGATATAAGAATTCCATCAATACTTGCTCCTATATATAAAACAAGTATCAATTAAATCCATACAAAAATTTATACAAATTTCCCTTCCATGGATTTCAAGTAGTATCAAAATAAAACATGCATTGCTTGGATACCTAACGAGTCAGTAGGACAATCCTTCACAAGCTCCAATTGCTGTCACAAACCTAAAGTTCCTCTGAAAAGTTTAAAAGAGAGAGATGAGTATTGGGAAATATTCAATAAGTGTATAGTATGTCATGATAATAAATGAGTGATGATTATAGACATGTCAAATATCTTTCTCAAAATCATACGATCATATCAATAAATCTCAATATAAACAAGATCTCAACAAAATGTGATAAATAATTTATATGCATCCAGTCATCACATTCTATTTTTCCAAAATCACGGGGTTGTCAAAATCTTTCCACCAAAAACTTGACCCTGACTAATGATAGAATCTCCAAGGGATTCTCATCAATGTCAATAAATTATACATAATACCCATTTCTTTGGCTTTAACTCGGGCCTCCCCTGGGGTGCAACCAGTTTAGTCTGAAGGAAGGGATTCAGAGGCACCTTTCGAGCGCGACAACCTCGTCATCCAAATAACCGCACAACCATGTCACCCCGTCGGGTCGCTCCGTGGACGGAATGACTATAATCATTAATCATGCACACAGTACCATTTCGCAATCATCAAATCATATACCAAAATGTGTCAACAGTTATTCAACAAATTCTCAGTGCATGAGCCCAATCAGTCACAATTAATACAAGTCAATAAACATTGCACATTATTTTTAAACAACACATGGATGCATTCGATAATTCAAATCTCCTTTCAGGACATTGCACAATTATAAAACAATTTTAAAGCAATTTTAAAAATATTCGTAAACTCATTTGAAACATTTATAAAATCAATATAAAATATTTTGTCACTTAAAATAATAAACATGTATCCACTCACCTCTAGAGAGGGTATTCACTCTCTATTTAACAATCCAGTCCGAATTAATTCCTTTCAAGTCTCCAAAAGATTAACCTAATCATTCATTACAATTTATCATTAAATAAAGTCTCATTAAAGGGTTTTCGAATTTTTCTCCTAATTTAATATACCTTAATTTGCACAATCACAATTCTAGATTTTCATTTCATCAATCTAGGATTATTTGCCTCTTCAATGACTCTAATTCTCAATATTTCTAAACTTGCTCAATTTTCTTCCGAATTTACCTAACTATAATATTTTTCATGCATACTTTAAAGTAAACTCTAAGAAAAACTATTCTAATCAACCCAACAAGATCCTATTATCTTCTAAAATACTTCTTTCATATTAATCAGCCTAAATCATGTAGAATTTAGACGTAACCCCAGAAATCACATATCAAATTTCAGGAAAATACATTCTCTTTAAATTCAACACATTTTCAGAACGTATACAATGCTCTCATACTAAATTCGGCCTAAACTCATTCAATTATCGAAGGGACTAGAATTTTACCTCACCTAGGGTTTTCGCAGCTCACAACCCTAACGTCCGTGCGCCTACAACTCAGTCTGAGACCTGCAATACTTCCAATTCGAAACAAAGTTCAGTAATTAAACTTATTCACTATGGAAATCAAAACCCTAGAGCTAAGATCTGAACTCAACCCTTACCTGTAGAAAATGGAATCGTAGTAAATCGTAGCTTGGGGTTTCTGATAGAGGCTGTCGCAACAGAGATTATAGGAAGAGCTCTCGGTAGGGAGCGGTGCGCGCAAGTGGGCGAGAGGGAGAGAGGCAGCGCGTGTTGTCACGCGCGGGAGAAAGCAAGTGGGAAACAGAGGGTGAGAGTGGCGAACGAAAGGAAGAGAGAACTCGATCGAGAGAGAGAGAGAGAGATAGTAGAGATTCGAAAGAGCTGCGGGTGATCGAGAGAGGAGTGTGACGGAGGAAGAATCGGGTGAGATTGAGAGAGAACGAGTGAGATTCGAGAGTGAGCGAGAGAGTGAAATAGAGAGAGACACAGAAGAGACGAGGACAGTGGCTAGGCGGTGGTGGTGGTGACGGTCGGAGGAACCGCCGGTGAGCCACAGAGAGTAGCGGAGGAGAGGGAGAGACGCAGCGGAGAAGAACAGAGAGAGTAAGAGAGTTTGGGAAAGAGAGCGAGAGATGATGCTCTGCTTGTGTCATGCCAGTAGATTTTGCAGGTTTTCTTCAAATGGACCTTTCTGTGCTGCTAATTGAATTCCTATATACTACTGCACCACAACCCTACTTGTTATTTCAGCCCATAGTTTCATCATAGTTTGCCCACAAACCCCTAAACCTACAATCCTACTTGTGATTTCAGCTGATAATTTTGTCACAGATCTCCCACAAACCCCTAAACCTTAATCAAGAAGTTCCTCTAGAATCATCCTTCATATGATTAACATTATAGGAGCACACTGAGACTAACTGGAACATCGTACTGTCCATCATACGAAATATGTGTCTCAAAAGAATATCAGTTGTTATTTGTTTCTTTTATATACATATCCAAGTGATTCCATGAATGCACACATTACACCCTACAAATATGCATCCAATGAGTTCTATTGGAGGTGTGACAAAAATGTCCACAGGGCTTAAGAACTGTTTAGGCAGGCTCTCTTAACTTCATACTGACACTAAGCTGTCCAACATATCCTTAATGAATTCAATATAGCTAATGAAATACACATCACTTTCCAAATCAAACCACAACACATATATGCTAAATATACAATTGATAAAAAAAAATACACAAGCAAATATCGTTCATATGCAATGTAAGCTTTATTCTAAATCAATGAAGTATCCATATCCTCTAATGCTTTTTACCTAGATTGCCCTGTTAATTGATGTAATTTATTATTGCCTTTCATAAAAGGAGCTGCTTATATTTTCTACATTCTCTTTATCTATCATACTTTGTGATGATGGTTTGGTGAATGAAATAATGGCAGTACGGTGCATGTATAGCCAAACCCCACTAAAATTAACAACCTACCTAAGCCACATTTTTCTAGTCTTGTTTCTACTCAATACCCACTTAACATTTGGGAGGGCCAAGGACGTCACCCTTTTCAACTCCGGAAAACCATAAGTTTTTTTCGTTTTAATCAGACATGGACAAGCCTTCCTAGTTCCCAATTCTTATTTAGTTATCCTAAATAGAAAGGAGAGATATCAATCTTTCCATTGTTTCATTTCTCCTCTGAGCTTACTTATCTTTAATAAAGCCTTTTGCTCAGGTCTTTGGTACACATAAAGTAATACGCTCTATATGCTTTATGTCCTTTCTCAAGTCCACAAACAACTTCCTATCCATTCCCATGCCAAACGTTGTCGTAACATACCTCTAATTCTACCTCAACAATAATTTCTCTAGCTTTTGTTCTAATCAAAATTTAGGAAGTGTAGACAATGAATTCAAAATTTTCTAACACTCACCCAAAATCCCCAACAACTGTCACTTCCTGAAGGTAGCATTCACAATTACTTGAAGCGCCCACAGACAATGACGACACTCATAAGAAAGAAAAATCATGGAATAATTGAATACCAAATATGTAGAACATTGTCATAACAGGATAAGAAAATTTTCAATACCATTACCATGTTAAAGCATATAAAGGAATAGAGAAACAAAATCAAGATGTGATAAAAGCTTTTTATGACATGCTAACATAATAAAATAGCAGTTTGGAAGAGTCTGCATGAAAGAAAACATTCACCCAGTTAGGAAATAATTGGCATAAAAATTTTAAGGTGGCACCAGCTATAACAAATTGGAACAGTAATTATCACTATAAACTAAATAATTTCGACCACCTCTCTACCCCAAATCAAAACAGAAGGTTACACCTGCACCAATCATCATAGATTCACAAATTTTCTTTTCTTTTCTTTTTTAATAGCATTTACAGAGAGGACATTTTTCTCATTTCCTTATACAGCAATATCTTTTAGGAGATAGCCTATAGGTCCAGAACTCTAATAGCGAATTTCTCCCAACTCCCAAGTCAGGAGGCTATCTATAATGATGCAAATCACTATAACAAAGAGAAAAATCAGAATCAATGAGTAAACTACAGAATGTAGACCCATGAAAGAAAATCTAATAATAACCCTATCTCTATAGACCATCACTCAAAGCCACTTCCTTTATCAACGTCTAAACCGAATATCATTTTAAAGGTGTGTAGCATGAATGGGCAAATAATGAGCATTTTTTGCTAACAGCAGGTAGCCTTTATAAAATTTTTCCTAGTCATATGATCTGCTCTGACTCCCTTAATTTATACCAAATACTTAAAACTGCAAGAATTTAGATGTAATCTATAAATGTCGCATGACCTCATGTAAAAGAAAAATGTAAAAGGCTCAATAATCAAGGAAACTGAATTAAAAAAGCCTTTAAGAAAAGAAAATGAAACTAAGCGTATGAGTGCACGTTGGAAATACTACAAATATGGTTACCTTAAATCTACACACTTTTATCTCCACGTAAAATTACGAACCTTTTATCCGGCTTGTATTACCGTAAAGTTACCTTAAAACTAAGCGTATGAGTGCACGTATGGTGTGATGCTTAGCTACCACCTAGAAAATAACAAGGGATAATTTTCGGCCATGGATTACAAAGACAAGAGAGCATTATTAAAACAAGACAATTGATTGACTTGACTGAACATTGTGCACTTTATTAAAGTAACTCTTCCCCAAGAAAATTAGTTGTTTTGCTAAAGAGTTATTCAATCCATAACAAGTGGCATCTTCAGAGCACAAGGCATAGTTATTACGACTATGGAATATGTAAAATCGTAGCCTAGAACCTGGCTTTATACCATTGACCATAATATATTTAGATCCACCAACAAAAAAACTTATCTTGAATGGTAAATAGATGTCACGATGAGAAATATTAACAAACAAAACAAAACCCAAACCACTTTAACAATAATTTTAACTTGTGCATAATTAACTAAGAATATGAGCATATTCAATAACTCAAAACCACTAGTAGAACATACTTAAGAATAGAGACTCCAACACCATTCACAACTAACTTCAAATGACCAAACGTGCAACTAACTTCCCAACAAACTAAAATTGAGTTAGCGAGGACTAAATTATTAACCCCTCAAAAAGAATATACTCAACTTTCAATATCATTTGAAATACTTTGAATATCATTTTTTTATATAGTTTAAAAACAATTGAAAACTTTTAAAAATATTTGAAAATATTTGCAAACTTATCAAACTTTTACCAACAAAAACCTAAATTCTGATACAAATAAAGTTATCACGCCCCAACCCTGGAGTCAAGCACGCGACAACCGTCGCGATATATCGGTATACGGATAAAATCTCCCCATATACCGAGATAACGTAAAACATTCAATCTGTTCAACCTGTTTTTAAAAACAATTCAACATTCAAAAGGACCATCCCAGTCCATCATGTCTCAAAAAAGCATGCATGAGGCCAATCTGACCATTTTAAATCCAATGCATGCATATGACTAACCCGACAATTCAGAATCTTATGAAATTCTCACAAATTCAAAAGTAAGTTCAATAGAAAAAAATAAAAGTTTAAATATAATCCAAAGGTTCAGAAATTCCCAATGGCTAATCAAAATAAAATTTTTAATTACAATTTCAAAAAAAAATTATATATACTTTCCATATGGGTCCGTCTAATTTCCTAAATACCTCAGCCAGAAAAAGTCTAGTACCGAAAGTAGGACACTCCACAAAAACTAGGGCTCTATAAGAATCCGACACTAGGAATAGAAAAATCTCCAACACTTAAACTTTCTTTGAAAAATGATAAAAAGAGGGGTGAGTATGGGAATACTTAATGAGCATATAACATGCTATGAAGATAAGTGAGAGATGATCATGGATATATCAAATTCTTTTATCGAAATCATACACTTGTAACAATAAATATCAATTTGAGCAAAATTATCACAAATCATGAAACACAAATCCATATGCATGCAGTTATTACAACTTGTTTTTAGAAAATCATGAGGTTGTCGAAATCATTCCATCAAAAGTTTGATCCTAACCAACAGTGGAACCGCCAAGAGTTTTCATTTTCATCGGTCATAACATTACTCATATCCTTGGTTTTGGCTCGGACCTCCTCTGGGGTACAACCAAGTTAATCCGAAGGGAAAGCTTTAAAGGCACCTCTCGAGCATAGTTGTCCCCTCAACCAAATAAACGTCCAACCACGTCACCCCATCAGGTAGCTCTGAGGAGGGAATGACTATAGTCATTAATCATGCACACAGTACCATTTCACAATCATCTCAATGTACAATCAAAGTGTGCCAACAATCATTCAATAATTTCTCAACACAAGAGTTAAATCAATTCATATTCATTATAAATCGACAAATATGGCACACAATTTTTAATTCAGAATATGGATGCATTTTTATGTCAAATTTCTTTTCAGTACATTCCACAATCATAAAATAATTTGTAAATAATTTAAAAATATTTATAAAATCAATTTAAAATATTTTTCTCATTTAAAACCATAACATGTATCCATTCACCTTTTGAGAGAGTAATCACTCCCAAATTCCAAGTTAAACAAATCAAATCCCTCCTTTTATTTCGAATGCCTTAACCTAAAACATTGAACACCAATTCCAATTGAAATTACTTATAGGGTTAGGGTTAATCAATTTTTTCCCAATTTTCATAACCCAGTTTTATTCAAAGCATGAAATTTAGCAAATACTAGCTAATCTCGTAGAACAACACTTAGGAAGCATGTCTCATTGATAAACATCTCCCTTTATACATGTAAACAAAAGAATTTCTATGCAACATATGAACTTAACTCCCTAATTTAATATATATTTTCTAGGGATACATAGATTCACATTTGCCTTAAAGAAATAGTACATGCAATACAATAACTCACTAAATAAAATTTGTCCAACTAAGTTATCATCGTAAAGTCTCAATAATACATCTCCTTGATTTTTGCATGTTGAAAATGAGTTTCAGTACCACTTGGATAATATATATAAATATACACAAGTTTATGATCTTAAACTCTAGTCATAAGGTGCCAAATATCTCATTCCCTAAGAAATAATATAGTTAGCAAATAAAACGTAACAGTTCTTCATCCAAGTTATCTCAACTCATGCCCAGAACCAAGGAAAATGTTATGCAACACTATATACATCATACTCATATGTTCTAGCTACAAGTTACAAATCAAACATGTCATATTTATTATCTATCTTTATCGGATATGTATTATTTACATAGTCATACAATTTTCATTCATCCCTTGTCCAAATCTTAACATTTTGTAAACTCTAAGTCAAAACCCCCAAATTTTTTTCATCAAATTTCTACCTAATCTTTAAATCATGGGAGAGAAAAGTAAACTCAAGTTAAAATTGAGAAAATTATCTCAAATTTATCATCAATTTCGCCTTCCACCCGAGTCATCACCAAACTCTAGATTTTTCTCAACTCAATCTTCTAAATCCCTCCAACTAAGTTTAATCTACTAATGAAAAACTTAAACCCAAGTTTAAGAGAAAGAAATTATCTCAATTTTATGATTGATTTGAGTCTTGTTCATTGATTCATGAAAAACCTCAATTTCTTCTTTTTTGAATCAAACCCTAAGTTTTTTTCAAGGCTACCTTCATCCAAGAATTTGATTGAGGGCTTAGAAACTTCAAAAGGAGGATTTAATGAAGATATAGTTAATTAAAAATAAATAAATAAATTGAGAGAGGGAGAGAGCTGTGAGAGTGAGAGTATCGAGAAAGGGACAGAATGCGGGAGAGACTGCAGGGTTGAGAATGAGGGAGAGAGAAAGTGGGGGTGGGAAAGGAGAATAAGTGGGTGGGTCCCACTTTTTTTTTTTTTCTCTTTTTCTTTTTCTTTTTAATTTTCTTTTTTTTGGTGCTACACATAGGTGCAAGAAACTTTTTGAGCGATGAGTCACTAACAGATACGAATGGGCACTGGGGTCGCCGTTCTAGGTGCCTACCCTTCTCAATTGAGAACAATACGGAGCCAAACATGTCATTTGCCTTTCTCTCTGGTATGTCTATGTCATGTCCGCGTCTCAGTGGCATAGCAGCTCTGCTCAAAAGTTTGCACCCTGACTGGTCCCCCGCAGCCATCAAATCTGCTATCATTACTTATGCTGACACACTAATCCTCAGAGCAATGCCTATCATAGACCACCTCCTTCACCCAGCCAACATCTTTGCCGCTGGTGTTGGCAATGTTAATCCATCCAGGGCTTACAATCCGGGCCTTGTTTATGATTTCCAATAACAAGATTACATATCTTACCTATTTGGTTTTGGATATAAAGATGACCAAATTGGAGTCATTGTGCACCGAAATGTGACGTGTGAGAAACTCTCTAGCATACCTGAAGCACAACTAAATTATCCTTCTTCTTTTTTTTTCTTACTCTTTGGGATACTAACCCCAACCAGACATACACAAGGACAGTCACCAATGTTGGAGAGCCCAATTCATCATATACGGTTCAAGGAATTGTCGTTTAAATGCTTGCTTGATTTGATTGATTTGGTTATCTCATTTCATGCTTTGTTCTCTAGTTCTAGGATTGTGTGATAGCCAACAGCACATATGGATAATCATCCGTCACTCGAGGACCGCTAAGTGTGAAGGAGTCGTCCTCGCAGAGTATCTAGGAATATCTAGGATTGTGCGATTGCTGTTAGCAGATTTAGATAATGATCCGCTATTGGAGGACATCTTAGGGTGAGGACATAAATAATGATCCTTTACCAAACATCAACAGATTATGGTTTAATTTCTTAAATTTAATTTCCAGTGCAAATTTCTATGTAATTAATGATTTTGGATGATAGTTCAATCTTTCCTAAGTTGACTTCCCTCAGGTAGCATGTCTTTCCATGTTTCCCTCATTGTTTCATAATAAATCCCAAGACATTGGTGTCATTGATGACATTTATGATCTATCATTTGTGGCAGGGCCACTACATAACCAAGCAGGAAATAATCATTTAAATTCCGAGGGATTCCTGAATGAAGTGAGCTCTACTGAAAACACTCCTTTTGATTCAAGTGATTTCCCTTGACCAAGTGAGGGTCCTGGTTCTTCAAGTGTTTCTCATGGGCAACTTGTTAATGAATGTGAAAACTGGAAATTCTTTCAGTAGTATTCTTTTTATATTATTTTACATTCAATATATGGAAGACTTTACATTGAATTGGTATTGTTATGTTTACTATGGAGGCAAAATGCAGGGGCTATCCACCAGAATCAAGAGTTCAGCATTAGGAATGAAGATTTTCCAGCACTTCCTGGATTTAAAGGTACTTTATTGTTTGATTTTTGGTTGCAGTTGTAGTGGCATTGTTTATGTTTGATGCATGTCATTTTATATATTCATATTTGTGTCTGGTTATGTTGAGCTTGAATCCCTTCAACATTTGGCATTCTTGGATGTTGTTTCTGGCTGGGTTTCAATTTAAAAGAGAATATTGAAATTATGCTGCACAGTTTAGGGTGGTTATGTTAGTATAGAAGGCATGAGAAACTGGCAGTTGGTGACATGTACCATGTAAGGTAGGACCCAAGGGTGTAATATTCTTTTCTGGCCTTGTATAAAGGCTGGTGCAAATATATTATTGGTGGGATGGTTAGCCAATCGTATTTGATTTTGCAGGACTGGATTTGTCACGTAATAGTTGAACTTTCCAAACAAATTGATTCCATTTTCAGACGTTCCAATGTTTGTTCATGTATATCAACTTAATATCTCCCTTATCTTTCCCTGCCAAATACTAAAATGCAAAAACGTAATGTTTCATTATGTTTGAAGAAATGCTTCTCTATTGGCTGCTGCAGTCCCAAGCAGTATGCTGTCTTTTAATTTTAGCAAACAAAGTTACTGGAACAGTTTTACATTTATCTATTTTATCGTCTATAATCAACTAATAGTTTAGTAACTGACCTTTAATTCCTCCTTCCCACCTTAAGCTTCCCTTTTAAGGCTTGTGTTGGCCAAATATTTAATAGTGATGGCTCTTCTTGCACCGGAAGTGATGGTGATCCTCCTATGGATTATCATCAGAAAGAGGTCACTTCATGAGAATCCTGTATCAATGGTTCAACCCCAACCGATTTTGGTAAGTCAGGTTCTATTATCAATGATTAAACTTTTGGATCTTTATTTTGTAGAATTATCACTCTAGTGATGATGCGAGGCTTTTTTCTGAATCATTTTGCAGATGGGAAGATCTGGTGGTTTTGTCCGTGCAGGACGGTATTCTTCTCACCACCAGGTGCAGCAGCAACATGCTCTATCAGTAAGTAGTTAAATAATTTAAATCTCCTCTGTCTCCTAAGCTTCGTAAAGGAAAATGAAAATCTGATCTCATCCATTACTTGTGCTTTGTGAACCTCCCAATTTTAATTTGGTAGAAAATTTTTTTTTGGGGGGGGGGGGGTGAGGAGAATGAGGAAATGTTCAAGGAGGGTTGCATTTGACACATAATGACCCAGTTTTAAATTCTATAAGTTTCAAAACCAAAATTGCTTCATACAAAGGTCCAGTGAAGACACATAGAGGGTGTTGTTCCAATCTTTCAATCCTCTTTCAAACACAAGAAGAGGCCCTACTTCCACTAAAATAGTTGGTCTATGGAGATGATAAAAATTGCTGTTGTTAGAACAAAAAGGGAGTTGCTCAGGCTTCAAAGTGGGTCCCAGATGGGAGTTGACAAGCAGTTGTTTTTGTGGGAAAGGGTTAAATGATACCCTCTTTGCAATCGACAGTTGAAACAGAGAACTGTGATGTTAGATTTGGTTGATGGGCATGAGCATGAGTTTGAGAGGGTTTCAGGTGTTGGAGGAAATTAGGGAGCTTGGGGATGATATGCCTGGTGATTCTGAAGTCTATGGTTTGATCAAGGAGGTTTAGCTGGATAATTATATTTTAGGGCACAAATTTCAGAATGATACCCAAAATATTTCAATTTCGAGGTAAACCACCCATTGTTACCGCCCTACAGGATATCAGGGAAAGCTGGGAACAATCTTTTTTAATAAATTTGATATGAGGTTGTGTCAACCTAGTGCTGCCCCATAGATTGCAAGTCTGATTTTCTGGTCTATGTAACAAGGAGAAAAAGGAATGAAAAAGTTGTAGGGAGGTGATGACTTTTTAGAGCTTCGTATTTGGGTAACTTAGGCATATTGCAGGCATATTTTGGAGAAGGGCAGTTCCAGGATACCAGGAGAAAGCGGATTGCCAAGCTTGCTAGATTTTTTGATCTTCTATTCTACACATGTAGATTGTAATTTTTTTTTTTTTTTGGTCTTTATGGTCTCTAATCCTGGGGATCTGTTCCGATTTTAGATTAAATGAGTTCAAGTGGGCTTGGAGATTTGCTTCTTTGTTTTTGCTTTGTTTGCTTCTTTTTTTTTTTGTTTTTGTTTTTGTTTTTTGTTTTTTGTTTTTTTTGAGGGGAAGGGCAAAGATTTCTTATCATTGGTTTTTTATACATTCTTCTTTCTTCTAACATAATTTCTTTTTCTATCCAAAAGAAAGTGAGGATTTCTTTTATCTAAATCCAACAGGCAGACACCATGAACTTATATGCAAATTCTCTCTCTCTCTCTCTCTCTCTCTCTCTCTCTCACCCTGTCCTGGTGCAGGTTAAAGCGGGTAGGGCCACTTTTTTGTGGAGGGTTACAATTTTGGATGTGTAGAACTAGAAGAGACGAAAAGCTGTAGAATCATGTCTTTGCTCCACCTCAACTGGAGTATTTTGATTTCCAAGGCATACCTTGGTACTTATATGCATGTCTTATCACTCTGCCAGTAGCAATGTGGAGCAATGGCCATGGGGCACCCAACGTTTTACTTTCCTGGCGACATTGGGTTGCACCGCTCTTCTTAAATTAGCTCTTTGATACAACCGCTGGGATCCTGTATAGCTTTCGATTTGAATCATCAAATTTACTTATTCTTCTGTTTTGCTTTCCTCAGGCATGAAGTGGTGCCTCAACTGTGGCTGGATTGAGAACTCTGAAGTCTTTGGATACTGTGGCGGAGGTTGGATCGTATGATCCATTATTTCAGCAATGTCAACAACTTTGTAGTGAGTCACAATTTGGCCCACAACAAATGCCTGCCTGGTGATGCATACAGAGATCAGGATCCAAATTCCAGGCAGGCAGCCCCTGTTACTGCTGATTGATTTGGATTGCTTGGTTTGTTAAATATTATTAGAATATGTGATACTCATTTGAGCTCCCCTGCGCTGGGATTTGATCTGGCATGATTAGGTCTGAACTTAAACTCACCTAGTGATCTACATAAAACATTTGCCTTTCCTTGGGCTGAGGAGCCTATCAAGGGGGATCCTGAATATACTGTCCCAAAAATGTTATTATGCGCATCATCCCTGCCATTAAATGTGAGTGTTTTTTATTTAATCATTACTTGAATTTATGTGTAACATTGTGGAATTCTGAATGTTTTGCCACATCTCTCTCACTTGGCCTCACCCTGGTTTAATAAATGTTGTGGTTGTGGCAAGCCTACTTTTCAAAATTTGCGGAGCCAACACTATTCTATATATTTTACAAGTTCTCTCTCTCTCTCTACACCTGTCCCTCCTAAGTGTAAATATAGAGAAAAACTTATGGAGATTGGGTCTAAATTGCATTGCTAATGTTTCTTATTGTCTGCTACTTGCAGCATACCAAAGGACAAAGCTTAACTATGAGCAGCCAATGAACTGTATGTCTTATACTTTATAGTTCTGTTATGGAATTCATGATATCCATGCCCCTTGCTTGCTCTATATACTCTTCATCTAAGATGTTTTTATTATTGCAAACAACAACAGCAGTAACTATCGGAGAAACTCTTAGAAGGATTAGTTCTATTTTTGCGTACACTCTTAATTGTGCTTTGAATTATTTCCATGGATAGTTCGGCTTCTTTTGGAGTAGAAATCTAACTTTCCTTGTATTTCCCCGAATTATTTTACTGAAAATATTTTCGTTGGTGCTGCCTATGTCTAGACATGGATAATAGATTGGAAAATTTAGAGTAGGATCTAAAACTTAAAAGAACACATAAAATGAATGGCATTGGCCTTATGGCCGCCATGGAAAGAAAGAATCAATGAGGTGGAGATGAAGTGTCTTATGGATGCATTTTGAGAAGTCTTCAAAGAAGTCGCAAAGTAAATTATTTTTTCGCGGTAGTAAGTTTTGTATAAGCATTCTGTTATTTTGCTCTTTTTTTGTTAAAAAGGTTACTTCCTCACCTTTCCCATGCCCTGCTATTCTTGACTTTTGGAGGAATTAGAGTAAGAAATACCCTTTTGTTCCTCTTGTCCCCAAGAGGGGCAGAGGGGGATAACTTCTGTTTCTAGAGTTATTCTGTATTTCTCCCGTCCCATTATTTATTCATTTTGTAATAGAGTTAAAGAGGACTCCTATTTTGCTTATTGGTAAAAAGGGTATTTTAATTATTTTTCAGCCCTATTGATTTGCCTCTCTAAGTCATCTCTAGATAAGGCGAAAAACTTGTCAGTAATAAAGTATATTGTCATTACGTCATGCCTTTTGAGCTCTGAAATTATCATAAAGTCTTCTATTTCTTGGAGTACCATTAGTTTGTACTTTTCCATGTCTTCTTACTGCTGCATGCAGGGTCTTGTCCATCCAAGATAAACCTTTTCAATCTATTTTTCTCTTATCCTGGCTCTAACTGGGCGCATTCTTACTTTTTATAATAATATCCACTTACGTAATTAAGTACACTGTCATTATATCATGTCTTTTGAGTTCTGAAATTTTTATAAAGTATTCTATTTCTTAGAGTGCCACTAATTTGTGCTTTCCACTTCTTCTGATTGCTTCATGCAGGGTCTTGTCTATCCAAGATGAACCCTTTCGGTCTATTTTTTCCCTTATCCTGGCTCTTACTATGCATGTTCTTACTTCTTATAACAATATCCACACTCATAATTTATTTTTCTTGTCAAGCTACTCATTGTTTGTAGCACTCTTATCTCTACAGTACTCATCATTATTCTTTACCCAGCCCCTTGTATCATAAAGCTTTTCCTGCTATGTTGGAATTCAAATGATTTGGTTGGGACCCTTGAACCAATAAGAAATTATGTGCATATTCACTAACAATAATGTGCATAACTTGAACAAAGGATGTTTTAGGTAGAGAGCTGTACCTTCTGTAGGGGTAGGTCTGTTTAAGTATCCAAAATGTACTGATGTCGACAAATTGAAGATGATGATGGTGCAAAGGATACAAAATTTGATAATGATAGAGAAGCTATAGAGTTTTCTTCCCAAATTTCCCTCTTGTAGGGATTGAACCGTCCCACAATATTCCAAACATAAGGATTTGGGTACAAATCTTTGTTTAATCATCTTATTAGTTTTCCCCGGCATCCTCGTTCTTCTGTACATAATTTTATTTGGAAAGCCAAAGTTCCTTCCAAGATTAAGATTTTTATTTGGTCTATGGTGTTTAATAAGATTAATACCAACAGTTTAGTCCAAAAAAAAGACCTTATAAAGTCATCGCACAGGATGCATATGTCATGTGCTCCATATATTCTGAATGTGAAGATCACTTATTTCTACATTGTTCTATTGCATCGGAGATGTGGAATCGCTTATTTGATGCGTGTAAGAATGTGCATTTCTTGCTATTTCTTAGTATATTTCATGAGAACAAAATGCAAGGATCTTGAATAATATGAATATTGATCCCTCTCTTCTTTGGTATGAGATTGTGATTTCTTTGTGGTCTCATGCTGGGGTTTATAAATATAGTTTAGAAGAGATGAAGAGGAATTGGAAAATAGTGCTTCACTAACTCTTTGAAATTACTTTATTATTATTTTTTTTTTTTTTTTTGCTCCTAAGGATTTCTTATCCTTGGAGTCCTTGTACATTCTTTTTAACCTCTAATTCAAATCTGTTTTTCTATCCAAAAAATAAATAAATAAATAAATAAAATAAAAGATAAGGATACAAAATTTCAGATTTGACTAGTTGAAGTAACATATCTTAAGATCTGGGTTCTAACATTGAAAACTGAGATATATAACTAAAGCTTATTTCTTGAGAATGTTTTGGGATAATACGTATTTCTTTGTGCCTTTCTCTATGCTAAGTTGTGTTGCATTCAAATATTATATTTCACTTACTTTATATGATGATATTGATCCCTGTTTTGCATGCTATTGATCCCTTTGTACTGTGTTATCCTTATTTTCAGGTAATCCGGGAGTTAAGAGGGAGACAGAGGGTAGAAGCGTTTGAGTTAAGGTATTTAGATCCCTACTTGTCTTCAACTTTTTATTTTGGTAAGGCATGTAATATTTGTATTTTTTGGGTGGTATGAGTTATATTGTATGTCTAAATGTAAAGTTGTTGGCCAAGGAGAGTCAGAGCTACGTATATTTTGTTTATATTATGTTTATATACTATAATGTGTTAATGTTAGGTGGCTAGAAGAACCCTTGGTGGCTAAACTGTTATTAAATAGGGGGAGATTTTGTCAATATATATATATTTTTTTTCAAAGAACAATATTCTTTCCATGTTATTAGGGAGGATGGCTATTGCAAATTCAGTTGTTGCATTTTAATTATATTAATCGCTTCGTATTTGCGTGCTTATCTCTTTTTGCTAGGGGTGTTTCGTCTGGATAGTGGATTAGTCACACTTTAACTCTTCATTATTGCCTCTTGTTTGTCTAGGAAGCAATGGCAATTATACAACAGCACTTTGTGAAACCGGTACACTGCAAGACCTTGATGTAAAAGGAAAGATAGTAGTGTGTGAGGGTGGTGGATATGGAACTTTTCAAGGGCAAGTGGTGAAGGATGCTGGTGGTGCTGGCATGATTCTCATAGATGAATATCACGGCTACTCGACTTCAGCCAACCTTCATGTTCTCCCCACAAGTGAGGTTAACTATTTTGATGGTTTAAAGATCAAGGAGTATCACTATCAGAAAAATAACTTTCAGCGACAGAAATTACCGACAGAAAAAAATCCGTCGCTATTAACGACGGATTTAGCGACGGAAAAATCCGTCACTAAAATTAGCGACGAAAAATTTTCGTCGCTAAAGCTTTTCCGGACAAATTAGCTACGGATTTAGTGACGAAAATTTTCCGTCACTAATTTTTTAGTCGCTAATCCGTCGCTAAAATTTAAAAAAAAAAATTATTTTTGTTAAATATAATTTTTTTTGTTTTTATTAAATATAATTTGTATTTTTATTAAATATAATTGTGTCTTTTTATTAAATATAATTTTTTATTAAATATAATTTTATGTTTTTATTAAATATAATTTTATATTTTTATTAAATATAAATTTTGGTTTTTATTAAATATAATTTTGTATTTTTATTAAATATAATTTTTATTTTTATTAAATATAATTTTGTATTTTTATTAAATAAAATTTTATATTTTTATTAAATAAGGGTATTTATTTTTAATATTGAGAGTTACAAATAAAGTATAGAAATAAAAAACAAATAAACCAATAACACAAATGTAATGGTGGCATGGTGGTTATGATTTTCAAGTTCTCTCTCTCACACTCGGGTTTAAATCTGGGTGGGAGCATTTTTCAGAACATTTTTAACACATTTACGAGCGGGCGGGCAGGCAGGCGGGCCGGGTTCCTGATGGTGGTGGAAGCGGGTCGGGTAGGTCGGATGTTCAGCTTCCGGCATTTGGGTTTAGTCTTACTAACTTCACCGATGGATTAACGATGGAATTTTCTGTCGCTAATCCGTCGGTAATTAGCGACGGAAAAATTCCGTCGCTAAAATATCCGTCGCTGATCCTTTACTAAAATTAGCGAGGTAACTTTCAACGACGGAAAAATCCGTCACTAATAATTTCAGCGACGGAAATTTGGGTATCAAAGACGGAAAAATCCGTTGCTGATACCCGTTTTTCTAGTAGTGTATGTAAGTTCCACATCAACAGCAACAGCCTCCATTATTTTCAAAGGAACTGCTGTTGGAATTCCTTCTGCACCGATTATTGCCCATTTTCATCAAGAGGTCCTAGCTTCTCAAGCCCTGGAATCTTAAAACCTGATATTGTAGCCCCAGAAGTCAATGTTCTAGCTGCATATCCACGGACATATAATGACACTTTCTATTTCATTGTTCGCTTTTCTGTCTCACACTTCGATGGCTTGCTCTCATCTTGGTGGGATCGCGGCTTTACTCAAAAGTTCCATCCCGACTGGTCACCATCCCATCATCACTTCTGCCAACACAGAGAACCTTGGAGACGAGCCAATTTCTGACAACTTACTCAATCAGCCAACGTGTTTGCAATTGGTGGTGGTCTTGTTAACCCATCAAGGGCTAATGATCCGGGGCTAGTTTACGATTTTCAGCCTGATGATTGCCTACCTTATCTGTGCGGTTTAGGATATCAAGATGATGAAGTTGGGATTATTGTGCACCACAACGTGACATGCACAAAAGAAACTAGCATTCCTGAGGCACAGCTGGGCTCAACAAATCAAACATATACAAGGAGGGTAACGAACGTGGGACAGGCCATTTCGTTATATAAAGTTGAAATATATCAGCCAGAGGGAGTTGTTGTGACGGTTGATCCTATCATGCTTGATTTCTCACAGGTCAACTAGAAGCTAACTTACACAGTTACCTTTCAGCAAATCCAGCGAGGGGATACTGGCATATTTTCACAAGCTGCTCTGCAATGGGTCTCTGGCAAACATACTGCAAGAAGCCCTATTGCAGTGATTTTTAATTAGGATCGATTGTCCAAGCAAAGCTTTTGTGGGCCTAGATTTGTTGCGGTGATTATACTTTTGCCATCTCATTAAGTCATTCATGATTATGCTTTATCACATTTTGCTTTAATTATACAGAGAGAGAGAGGAGATTATTGAACCAAAGGGCGATCAGAGGAAATGTTCTACTTGACTATTTAGAAATACTTCAAAATTTTAAACTTATTTTAGATGCTTCGTTATGTATTTATATTACATAATTTGAAGTTAATTTAATTTTAAATTTGAATTGAAATTATGTTTATTAATCTAATATTTTATATAAAAGGCGTCATAAAATAGAACACCGAAAATATATCCTATCAAAAAGAAAATCGAGATCACAATAGATTGGACAACCTTTATTGGAACTGACATTGGTTTGGTTGCACATCATTGTAATTTTCTAAGCTACTCTTTGGAATACGAAATGCATCCTTTTCAAAACGGTACGTTTTACCAAAATGCAGAAAAAGGTGCATCCTGCGTTTCTGTTGGGAAGGAAAACGAAACGTCTTGCATTTACATTTTTAAGTAATTTTTTTTATGTCTGAAAAATATGTAGGAAAAGAAGGGATGTTCAAAGTATGAAAAGGTAATAACATGTTTAGAGAAATATCATATTGTTTACTTTTATATTATTTATAATATGATAATAATTTAATATATTTTATAGGAACACTCAAAAACAAGAAAGAAAAATAGATTGCAACAAACGGATACTTACACTTGTGGTTTCAAGTTATTTGTGAGATGGGTATGAGAATTGGTAATTAATATATATACTGATAATATATTTATTAGTATTTTTTTAGTTGTTAACACTTTAGTTTCAAGAATTAGAGATAAAACATACCCCTGGTCGAATTGAATTGTACAAAGCATTCCAAGGATAATTTATATGTCAATTTATAGTTTGCTAATATGATAATAATTTACATGAACTTTTCCTATCACTCTACACTAAGAGTCAGTGTTGATTTTCTATATACATTTTGTATATATGGGAACAAGCTAATAAAATGATGGTAAATGAACAAGCAATACTACTAGAAAACTCATTTTCAGCGATAGAAATTAGCGACGGATTATTATCCGTCGCTAATTAGTGACAGAATTGTGATAAATTAGCGATGGATAATTTAGCGATGAAATTAGCGGTGAAAAAATCTGTCAGAAAAAATTCCGTCGTTAATTTTAACAACGGAATTATTTGTAATCCGTCACTAAAAATTGAAAAAAAAAATCAGACAAATTAGCGATGAAATTAGTGACTAAAAAATCCATCGAAAATAATTCCATCGCTACTCCATCACTGGGCTGTTATACCTTACATTTATGTAAAATATCATTTTATATTTTTTTTCAACTCTCTTTTGTTGCATAAAAAAAAATTGCTATTATAAATTACGATAAATAAAAATGGTAACTAAAAAGTATAAATTATGAGTCTAGGGTAATTAATAGTAGTAATAAAAATACAAAAAAAAGAATAAAACAAAATAATAAAATAACAAAATAATAAAAACACAAAATAATTAAAAATACAAACGAAACAAAAAACCAAAAAAAAAAGAATAAACATAGAGGGTGGTTCCACCGCCCTTCTATTTTTAATTTTTTTAATTTTTTATTTTGTTTTATATTCATTTTATTGTATTTTATTTGTTTTTTATTCTTTTATCATTTTATTCTTTTTTTATTATTTTAAAATAATTAAAAAATAAAAAAATAAACATAGAGGGCGGTTCCACCGGTGGTGGAACGGCCCTCCTAATTTTAATTTTTTTATTTTGTTTTCCTATTTTTTATTTTTATTTATTTATTTTTTAATTTATTTTATTCTATTTTATTTGTTTTTTATTCTTTTAACCCTTTTTTATTAGTTTAAAATAATTAAAAAAATAAAAACAAAAAAACAAAAAAAAATAAGCATGGAGAGTAGTTCCACCGCCCTCGTAGTTTTGAATTTTTTTTTCTTTTTTTCTTTTTTTCTTTTTAATTTTGTTTTTTATTCTTTGATTGTATTTTATTTGTTTTTAATTCTTTTATCATTTTTATTCTTTTAACTCTTTTTTTATTAGTTTAAAATAATTAAAAAAATAAAAAAAAAACAAAAAAAAGCATGGAGGGAGGTTCCACCGCCCTCCTATTTTTGAATTTTTTGAATTTTCTTTTTTTCTTTTTTTCTTTTTTTGTTTTTTATTCATTTTATTGTATTTTATTGTATTTTTTATTTTTTATCATTTTTATTCTTTTTTTATTAGTTTAAAACAATTAAAAAAAAAACATAGAGGGCGGTTCCACCGGCGGTGGAACTGCCCTCCTATTTTTTATTTTATTTAAACATAGAGGCGGTTCCACAGCGCATGTGTCGCGGTTTATCTTATATGTTTTTTTATCATTTTTAATTAAGTTTTGGATTCAAATTATCTTATATGTCTCTCACGATTAAGCTTAAATTTTGGGATTAAGGCACTTATTGTTGTTGAATTCGAAATTTGGGAATGAAAAATTTTAGGATGTAATTTGATTTTGCATTTTGGAACAAAAAATAGATACTTTTACTGCCAATATTCCTTCATTTGTACAAACTTAATAAAACCATAATATAATGAAAAATTCATTTGTCAACAAAAAAAATCAACATTAAAAATACCATAAAATTTAATCTACGGGACAATAGTCCAAATGTATATTTTAGAATTGATTTTTTTAATTTTTTTTTTATAAACATAAATCTTAACGAAAGGCTAAGGTAAAAACGGCAGACCAATATGTATAATTGTTGAAGAATATTACTATTACTATTTATAATTTAATAATAGCATCTCAATATGCCCATTTTGTATGGGAAATCAATATGTATAGTGTACCAATATTTATTGATTTCTAGTAGAAAAAACAACCTTTTCTTTGCCACCAATGTCCACTATTACTATTCATATTGTTTTTTTTTTTTTTACAAGGTGGAAAAAATTATTAAGTTTCTAATTGAAGAAATTATTAATAATAATGTATCAAAAGACTACCAAAAAATATGCCCTTTCATAATCATTAAATTGGGTTAAATCAATATTTTTTAATTTCTTTATCGAAAGAAATAACCTTTTATTTGCATCAACACATATTTGTCAAAAGGATATCAACGTGTATATGTTAACTTTAACATATGCACATCGTTTAATATCCAAAGATTCTTCTTTTGTTCCTTGTCTACACCATAATATATTCACCAAATATTCAATTACTAAGCTTATTGAATATGTTATCACGATAGCATATTGATAGAGATAAATTTAGTGTAATGTTCATGATTTATTTTATATTATTTGTGGGTAAATATTGTATTAATTTTGAGTATTTGTTGTGCTAGAATCATTGGAGATCATTCATAAAGGAAAGTGAAAAAATTGAATAAAAATTGGTGAAATGACATGCAAGAGAAAATCCAGACAGAAATACTCAATCATTAGTACATGGGCATGCAAATATCAAAGGAGCCGAATGAAAATTGGGAACGTGAATGTTGAAGATTTTCTTGCTTTAATTAGATTTTGAAAATTTAGAAACTTTTGATATTTTTATAATTTTTATTTAGTTATTAAGTTGTAAACAATTTTTAGGAGTTTCCATTCAACTTTTTTGAAAAAAAAAATAAAGACTTTCGAATCACTTTTTTGTACACTACCAATATTCCTTTATTTGTACAAACTTAATAAAACCATAATATAATGAAAAATTTATTTGCCAATAAAAAAATCAACATTAAAAATGCCATAAAATTTAATCTACCGGACAACAGTCCAAATCTTTATTTTCGAATCACTTTTTTTTTTTTTTAATGAACATAAACCATAACAAAAGCCTAGGATAAAAATGGGCAGACCGATATTTTTTTTAAAATTTTTTTACTAATGCTATTTTATAATTTAATAATAGCATCTCAATATGCCTATTTTGTATGGGAAATCAATATGTATGGTGTATATCAATATTTATTGATTTCTAATAAAAAGGCAACCTTTTATTTGCCATCAATGTCCACTATTACTATTCATAATGATTTACATAAATATATATATATATATAATATATTTATATTGGCTACAAGGAGGAAAAAATTATTAAGTTCCTAATTGAAAAAATTATTAAGTTCCTAATTGAAAAAATTATTGAAAATAATGTATCAAAAGATTAGCAAAAAATATGTCATTTCATAATCATTAAATTGGGGTAAATCAAAATTGCTTAATTTCTTTGTCGGAAGAAACAACCTTTTATTTGTCATCGACGCGTATTTGTCAAAAGGATATTAATGTGTATATGTTAAGTTTAACATATGCACATTGTTTAATATCCAATGATTCTTTTTTTTAAAGGATTTCATTTTTCTGTAGTGTACTCCCTATTTAGATGCAGACTGCTATTTCTTTGTTAGTTATTACTATAATATATTCACCAAATATTAAATTACTATGGCATATTCTATTACTAAATATTTTATTATACATTTCGAGACACTTTCATGGTTTAGTTTTCGAATTCAAGTTGGTATTTGGTCCACTTACTTGAATTTGAGGGGGATATTCATATAATTATGATATATAATATTTTCAAAATGTTATCATAATATTCATTATTTTAGTAATATAATATTCACTATATATTGATTTGATTTTGATGTAAATATTTTTTAAATATTTTCTACACGTGTGATATATTTGGACAATATATATATAGCCCCCTCTAAAGTTTGTTTATGCCACGATTCTTACGTTTCACAACATTTGCTTTGCTCTCTTTCAATAGAGAACATGAGGTGCACAATGATACCAAGCATAAAAATTGCCCTACTTCTCACTATAGCTTTCATGTCTAGTTCTCTTCTGGCATTTGCTCGGGTGCATCAATTTGCACCTCCTGATGCCGTTACTGAGCAGAATAGCTTGCAAACATACATTGTCCATGTGAGGCTGCCAGACAACAGAAGCTTAACTCCGTACAAGGACCTAGAAAGCTTTTACAAGTCATTTTTGCCATCTACCATCAAGACTTCAGACCAAGAATCACGGATGGTTTACTCTTACAACCATGTTATGACTGGGTTTGCAGCCAAGTTGACTGCGGAGGAAGCAAAAGCAATGGAACAGAAGGAGGGGTTTGTGTCTTCAAGACCAGAAAGGTTATTGCCATTGCTTACAACTCGAACCCCAAGCTTCTTGGGGTTGAATCCGCAGACCGGGTTTTGGAAAGCTTCCAACTTTGGAAAAGGCATTATTGTTGGACTACTGGACACGGGCATTTTTCCAGCACACCTGTCCTTTAGTGATGAAGGATTGCCTCCTCCTCCAGCTAAGTGGAAAGGCAAGTGTGAATTTAATGGGACAGTGTGCAATAATAAGCTCATAGGTGCAAGAAACTTTTTGAGCGGTGAGTCAGTGATAGATACGGAGGGGCACGGCACTCACACAGCGAGCACAGCTGCTGGAAACTTTGTAAAGGGTGCTAACAAAGATGGATTAGCAAAGGGCACAGCCTCAGGGATGGCACCTTTAGCTCACCTTGCAATTTACAAAATATGTGGCGGTGAGGGCTGCCCTAGTAGTGCTATATTAGCTGGGATGGACGCTGCAATTGAGGATGGTGTCGATGTGCTCTCTCTTTCGCTTGGGGGGCCTTCAATTCCTTTCTACGACGATGGGATTGCCATAGGTGCATACAGTGCAATTAAAAAAGGAATATTTGTTAGCTGTGCAGCTGGGAATTCCGGTGAGGGGTTTTCCCCTGTTGAAGGAACTTTGTCTAACGAGGCCCCGTGGATACTTACTGTTGGAGCAAGTACCATTGACAGAAGGATACCAAGGACTACACAACTTGGAAATGGGGAAGAATATGTTGTCACTCAAGATCAAATAGATCCAAGGGTTGCACAGTTCTCTTCCAGAGGGCCAAGCCAGGCAAGTCCAGGTATTCTGAAACCTGACATTCTTGGCCCGGGAGTGGATATTCTAGCCGCATATCCTTCTGATGATAGTGCTACTGCAAGTAGGAATTTTGAATTCCTTTCTGGCACATCAATGGCCTGCCCTCATCTGAGTGGTATCGCTGCTTTGTTGAAAGCCTCTCACCCTGACTGGTCACCTGCAGCAATTAAATCTTCCATAATTACCTCCGCCAATCCAAATAACCTTGCAGGCAAGCCTATTACAGAAACGGATCTCCAACCAGCAAATATCTTTGCAACCGGAGCAGGACAAGTAAATCCATCAGCAGCTAATGATCCGGGGCTTGTTTATGACCTCAAAGCAGATGATTATATTCCTTACCTATGTGGTTTGGGTTACACCGATGATCAAATCGAGGTCATTGCAAATAGGCAAGTCACTTGCTCAGAGGAATCAGTTATTCAAGAAGCACAACTAAATTATCCTTCATTTTCGGTTACTCTGGAGTCTGATAGCCTGACTTATACAAGGACAGTTACCAATGTTGGCGAGGCTAGTTCCTCGTACACTTCTCAGATTACCTCGCCAAAAGGAGTCAAAGTGACAGTCAAACCTGCAGAGCTCAACTTTTCAAAGAAGAATCAAAAGTTGACATATTCTGTAACGTTTACTGCTGCAGGTTCTCGCAACATAACTACGCCATTTGCCCAAGGAGCTTTGACGTGGGTCTCGGACAAGCATGTTGTGAGGAGTCCAATAGCTATTTTGTTCAAATGAGATAACCATTTTCGGTTGGATGAAATAATTTGTGATTTTAGGCTGTAACAGCAGGGAAGATCACGTGTAATTTAAATTCAATGATAATAAAAAATGAGATATTCATGCATATTTAAATAATGAGATATATTTTCCTATTCTGCTGGATATATTTTAACTGTTAGCAACTGCCACGAAATATAATTTCTTTTTCTGGTTTTATTCAATTAGGAACTTAATAATTTTTAAATGTGTATTGAACTTTGGTTGTTCTTTTTCTTTTTTAAATATTTTAATGAATGGTAGTTAGGGATAGAGAGAGAGAGAGATTAACTGTAAATAGATATCATAGCCTAAGTGTTGAGGGGTGCGTAAGCATCGCATGGGAATGACATAATCTCATGGCAAAGTGTGACTCTAATGTATTATACACTTATGCAGTGTAATTTTTTGTTAATGCATTTTCCTTTGTAATGGATACACCCGATATCTTGTGTAAATTTACAATTGAATAATTTCAGTTGTCAATTGTTATTGTTTAGTGCCTAATGACTCATATTAAACCTAAGGACTTCTTGAACAAAGATGTCGATTACCATCGAAATAGTAACAAATACATAATATTTGAACAATTTTTTAAAAATTTCAACTATATGGTTCCACTGGCCTTTGTGGGATATAAATGTACTAATAGTTAAAGCTGGAGAATGAAAAAATGCCATTGGGTTGGTCACACCAAAGCAAGGTCTTTCCAAGGCGACACGCGAACGGGCGCGCGCAAACACACACACACACATATAGGGGTTGAGTCAGACAATTCCTTTTGGAGGGGCCGTAAAATAATAATGAATAAAAAATTATAAAATAAAAATTTATTTAGAATTCATATAATTTTAATTAAAAATACAAAATATAGAATAAAGTAAATAATTCAAAAAGGTTATGCTTTACATTTTTTCATTGATTCAAATTTATCTATAATCAATTTTGAGTTAAAACTATTAATAATTTTTCAATATAAATGATTAAACTATCTGTAATTGTGAATGAGGCAATATATTTAATATATGATTCTTTGTATTGTTACTATGATTGTATTCCAAGTCATAAGGAAAAATGATAAATTTGAAAAAAATAACAAGTAACTAGTTTAGTATCTAATTACATGATAATTTCCTAATAAGGTCTCAAATATATTTTTATTTAGATAATAAATACAAGAAACTTCTAGTAATTAAAAAAATTAAATGTGGATTTTTAATTATTAATACATTGAAGTATGGAAAGAAAAGAAATTAGCAAGGAAAAAATGGTATTGGTTCGAAAAGTTAATTGATTTTCCATATTTTTTTTAATAACATATAATTTTCCTTTATTCCACGTAGAGACAGAAAGAGAGAAAGAGAGAGAGAGTCCAACAAAATTTTGATCTATATATATTCATTAGCAACATTTAACAAATTTTGTTAAAAATCTCAATTATACTGTCACGCTTCAATTCTCGGATCAACCACGTGATAATCGTCGCGTTATCTCAGTACACGGACAAAACCTCCACATATACCAGAACTCTGTAAGGCTACACAATAGTACGACAAATCTTCCAATCCACAAATCCATCAAAATAGAAAAATCATATATCAATACACATGCAAATGACTCATCCAGTCCGTCCCTATACACACAAGCACACATCAGTACATATTCGGAGAGGGGGTTCCTGTACATGCACGCATGCATAATTGGCCCTCCCAGCCATTTCAGAATTCAACAAATAATCAAAGGACGTACCGGTCCATTTAACTCAAATCAGCACACACACAAGGCCAACTCGGCCAATTCAAATCACATGCACGCATCCTGCCATCCCAGCCTTTCAAAGATCAAATAAAGTCCAAATATCTCATTTAAACAATAAGTTTTACCAAAATGAAATTTAAAAGAAAATGAACAAGTTTCAACATAACCGATATAAGAATTCCATCAATACTTGCTCTTATATATGAAACAAGTATCAATTAAATCCATTCCAAAAATTGTATAAGGCTCCCTTCCATGGATTTCAAATCGCATCAAAATAAAACCTGCATTGCTTGGATACCTAACGAGTCAGCAGGACAATCCTTCACAAACTTCAATTGCTGTCACAAACCTAAAGTTCCTCTGAAAGGTTCAAAAGAGAGGAGTAAGTATTGGGAAATATTCAGTGAATGTATAGCATGTCATGATAATAAATGAGTGATAATTGTGGACATATCAAATATCTTTCTCAAAATCATACGATCATATCAATAAATCTCAATGTAAACAAGATCTCAACAAATCGTGATAAATAATTTATATGCATCCAGTCATCACATTCTATTTTTCCAAAATCAAGGGGTTGCCAAAATCTTTCTACCAAAAGTTTGGCCCTGACCAATGGTGGAATCTCCAAGGGATTCTTATCAATGTTAATAAATTATACACAATACCCCCTTCCTTGCCTTTGGCTCGGGTCTTCCCTGGGGTGCAACCAGGCTAGTCCGAAGGGAGGGATTCAGAGGCACCTCTTGAGCGCGGCTACCTCGTCATGCAAATAACCGTCCAACCACGTCACCCCGTCGGGTCGCTCCGTGGAAAGAATGACTATAGCTATTAATCATGCACACAGCACCATTTCGCAATCATTAAATTATATACCAAAATGTGCCAATAGTTATTCAACAAATTCTCAGTGCATAAGTCCAATCAGTCACAATCAATAAACATGACACATTATTTTTAAACAACACATGGATGTATTCGATAATTTAAATCTCTTTTCGAGACATTCCACAATCATAAAACAATTTTAAAGCAATTTTAAAAATATTCGTAAACTCATTTGAAACATTTATAAAATCAATATAAAATATTTTATCACTTAAAATCATAAATATGTATCCACTCACCTCTAGAGATGATATTCACTCTCTATTTAACAATCCAGTCCGAATTGATTCCTTTCAAATCTCCAAAAGATTAACCTAATCATTCATTATAATTTATCATTAAATAATGTCTCATTAAAGGGTTTTCGAATTTTTCTCTTAATTTAATATACCTTAATTTGCACAATCATAATTCTAGATTTTCATTTCATCAATCTAGAATTATTTACCTCTTCAATGACTCTAATTCTCAATATTTCTAAACTTGCTCAATTTTCTTCCGAATTAACCTAACTATAATATTTTTCATACATACTTTAAAGTAAACTCTAAGAAAAACTATTCTAATCAACCCAACAATATCCTATTATCTTCTAACATACTTCTTTCATATTAATCAACCTAAATCATGTAGAATTTAGACGTAACCCTAGAAATCACATATCAAATTTCAGGAAAATGCATTCTCTTCAAATTCAACACATTTTCAGAGCGTATACAATGCTCTCATACTAAATTCGTCCTAAACTCATTCAATTATCGAATGGACTAGAATTTTACCTCACCTAGGGTTTTCGCAGCTCACAACCCTAACGTCCGTGCGCCTACAACTCAGTCTGAGATCTGCAATGCTTTCAACTCGAAGCAAAGTTCAGTAATTAAACTTATTCACTATGGAAATCAAAACCCTAGAGCTAAGATCTGACCTCAGCCCTTACCTGTAGAAAATGGAATCACAGTAAATCGCAGCCTAGGGTTTCTAATAGAGGTTGTCGCAGCAGAGATTATAGGAAGAGCTCTTGGTAGGGAGCGGTGCGCGCGAGTGGGCGAGAGGGAGAGAGGCAGCGCGTGTTGTCGCGCGCGGGAGAAAGCAAGTGGGAAACAGAGGGTGAGAGTGACGAGCGAAAGGGAGAGAGAACTCGATCGAGAGAGAGAGAGACGGTAGAGATTCGAAAGAGTTGTCAGTGATCGAGAGAGGAGTATGATGGAGGAAGAATCGGGCGAGACAGAGAGAGAGAGTGAGTGAGATTCGAGAGAGACAGATTCGAGAGTGAGTGAGAGAGTGAAATAGAGAAAGACATGAAAGAGACGAGGACAGTGGCTAGGCGGTGGTGGTGGTGACGGTCGGAGGAACCGCCAGTGAGCCGCAGAGAGTAGCGGAGGAGAGGGAGAGGCGTGGCGGAGAAGAACAGAGAAAGTGAGAGAGTTCGAGAAAGAGAGCGAGAGAGGCAAGACGAAGAGAGAGAGAGTGTGAGATTGAGATTAGGGTTTTAACCCTAATTTTATTAGGGGAGCGCAGCGTTTTGAGGCTAAACGCTGTGCCTCCTCTTTCTTTCTTTTTTCTTTTTTTAATAAATATATATATATATAGATAAATAGATAGATATATATATCCATATATATTTATACTCACTTTTTTTTTATCAAAGTTTTAAATTTCACAAAAGTGAGATTCACTACAACTTGTGGACATGACATTTTATATATATATATATCTAATAATTCTAATTTAATACCCCAAAATCAAAAATCAATAAAATTTTAAAATTTAAAATTTTTTTTTATAATTATCTAGATATTTATAAAATATTCTTAACACCGAATTTTCAATGTTATATATACCGTTAAAACTTTTAAAATATATGACTTCTTAAGAGTACATTTTTTTTTTTTTTTTTTTTTGACAAAAAAGAAGAAAAAGGGTATTCACGTTCAGACAATGGGCGAAGACAAATCCATCTCTTTGACCCCCCCAGAAGGCCAACCCACATTCCTTGAAAATCCAATAATCTTCTAACCAGATTGATCCTTATCTCTCACTCTCTCTCACTCTCTCTCTCCGGGGGATGTGATGTGATAGGCAATACTTACACATGTTCTAAAAAATTTAAAAAGAAAATAGATTTACTTGCAGGGCTCTTCATTCTGCTTAGCTTGATTAATCCATTAAAGGAGGTTGATTCGCAGAAGAAACAATCCCACTTCCAGCAGTTGGAATCAGTGTTTTGAAATCTGGATCGGACTACCGATCTGACCGATTTAGTCGGGAACTGGATCGAGAGCCGATCGAGAGCCGGTCCGGAACGGCACTCACACAGCAAGCACAGCTGCTGGAAACTTTGTGAAGGGTGCTAACAAAAATGGATTTGCTAATGGCACAGCCTCAGGGACAGCACCTTTAGCTCACCTTGCAATTTACAAAATATGTGGCCGTGAGGGCTGCCCTAGTAGTGCTATATTATCTGGGATCGACGCTGCAATTGAGGATGGTGTCGATGTGCTCTCTCTTTCGCTTGGGGGGGCCTTCAATTCCTTTCTACGATGATGGGATTGCCATAGGTGCATACAGTGCAATTAAAAAGGGAATATTTATTAGCTGTGCAGCAGGGAATTCCGGTAAGGGGTTTTCTCCTGTTGAAGGAACTTTGTCTAATGAGGCCCCATGGATACTTACTGTAGGAGCAAGTACCATTGACTGAAGATCAAATAGATCCAATGGTTGCACGGTTCTCTTCCAGAGGCCCAAGCCAGGCAAGTCCTGGTATTCTGTAACCTGACATTCTTGGCCCAGGAGTGGATATTCTAGCTGCAAGATAGTGCTACTTCAAGTAGAAATTTTGAATTCCTTTCTGGCACATAAATGGCCTGCCCTCATCTTAGTGGTAATGCTGCTTTGTTGAAAGCCTCTCACCCTGACTGGTCACCTGCCGCAATTAAATCTGCCATAATTACCTCCGCCGATCCAAATAACCTTGCAGGCAAGCCTATTAGAGATACGGATCTCCAACCAGCAAGTGTCTTTGCAACCGGAGCAGGACAAGTAAATCCATCAGCAGTTAATGATCCGGGGCTTGTTTATGACCTCAAAGCAGATGATTATATTCCTTACTTACGTGGTTTGGGTTACACCGATGATCAAGTCAAGGTCATTGCAAATACGCAAGTCACTTGCTCAAAGGAATCAGTTTTCAAGGAGGCACAACTAAATTATCCTTCATTTTCAGTTACTCTGGAGTCTGATAGCCTGACTTATACAAGAACAGTTACCAATGTTGGAGAGGCTAGTTCCTCGTATACTTCTGAAATTACAGCACCAGAAGGAGTCAAAGTGACGGTCAAACCTGCAACGCTTAACTTTTCGAAGAAGAATCAAAAGTTGACATATTCAGTGACATTTACTGCTGCAGGTTCTCGCAACATAAGCACGCCATTTGCCCAAGGAGCTCTGGCGTGGGTCTCCGACAAGCGTGTTGTTAGGAGTCCAATGGCTATTTTGTTCAAATGAGATAGCCATTTTCTGTTGGATGAAATAATTTATGATTTTAGCTTGTAACAGCAAAGAAAGTCACGTATCTAATTTATACCGAGTAATAATAAATCATGAGATATCCATATACATGGTTTTCATGCATATTTAAATAATTGGATATTTAGTTTTTTTCAACTGAATATATTTTAACTATTAGCAACTGTCACGAAATTTTATTTTTTAAGATTTTATTTAATTTGAAATTTAATAATTTTTAAATGCGAATTGAACTTTTGCTATTTCTTTTTTTTTTTTTTAATATTCAAATAAATGGTAGTTAAGGATAGACAGAGAGATGGATTAAAGGGTAAATAATCGCTATTGGCCACAGGGTCGGAGGGGTATAAGCATCGCATGGGGACGACGTAATCTAATGAGAAAGCGTGACTCTAATATATTATATACTTATGCATTGTAATTTTTTTCTTATAGATTGCGTTTTTTTTAGTTTTAATTTAAATTAAATAAATTTTTGAATGGAAAATTATTAGTAATGGATTTCTAAACTTTATATTTATTTCTTAATTTTAATAGTATGACATTTTCCTCATTATTTCTTAATTTATTTCTAAAAGTTGTCAAACACGAAGAATTGGTTTTTCAAAAATACAACCGCAGCATTAGCCGAACCGGAAAAAATTATGGGTTTGATGCGTCCCGTGAATCTGTATTTTTTTTCCACCCCTACCTCTGTTAATAACAGAGTCCATTTAAAAAAGTTGAACAAAGATTCAATTAAAATTAAATAAAAAATTATTAAAATAATAATAGATTTAAAAATTCATTTTAAAAATTGATTTTTATTTATAAAATTTTAAGTTTTTTTAATAAAAAAACTTTATTTAAAAATAAAACAAGTTTGAAATAAGTTGAGACAAATCAAACTATATTAAAATTTTCCAGTCACCTTTGTTCAAGAGTATTACACATCAGCCCTTAAATACTTTTGTCACAATGGATATAGGGGCTTTCTCTGCAACTCAGAATAATACTTTCGTCAGTAGTGCAGCTGGGAATGATGGTCCAGAAAGTTCCACATTATCGGATGAGGCGCGATGGGTTCTCACGGTTGGACTTCGACAAGAACTTCACCGGGAAATAAAGTGACCGCAGCGGCTCCTAGCCGTGCTAATACAAGTAGATTTTTGGGGAGTTCAATTGGAGTTTGGTATCTCGGTCATCACAAGTAACATGATGGCAAGAAAGTGTTCGAAGAAATTCCTCAATGAAGTGTGGATTCATGGAGTTTTTTTATATCTTGGTATGTGCGTTCTGGACAATGTAGAAAACAATTGAGATTGTTTCTTCAATGTAGAAAAACAAAATGGTGGCTCCAACAGGTTCATTGATGGTGAGGAGGCTTTGTTGGTTGATCTTGAACGGTGGCGTTAGAGGGAGATAAAATTTGAAATTCAGATGTTATACAGATGGTATAACCTCAATTTCTTCTCCTTTTGATTCGAAATCTCATTTTATGTACCTCTGAAACTTTCCCAAGGAAGAAAATTGAGTTTTATTGATTTCTTCAAAAATTTGATTTCTGCTAGTCTATTATACTCAAGCTCTGAGAATTTGACAAAACCTCAGATTTTCTTTGGCCTTTGCATCCATTGGACCTTCTATAAGCTTCTGGACAAGTTTTCGAACCACTAGAATCGATTTCTAGGTTCAATTTGATGCTCCCCTGCTTCTGTCGTTCCAACCAAGGCATTGTCATTGGAAAACGTGAATTTTCTGGTGATTGGATTATAAACATTACCTAATGTACATTATATTCTTTGTATTAAATCTTCTCTTTCTTTCAAGGAAATGGTCCAGAATTAATGGTGAATTCTATTCTAGCGTAAGGATTTTAACTTGACATTTCTTCCTCTTGTTTACGCAGGCATGAATGGTAGTCCAGCATCTGCACAATGTGAAATTGGTGCACTGGTTGATGTTGATGTTTAGGGTAAAATTGTTCCATGCGAAGGAGCTAGCTGGTTTGAAGGAACCACCAAAGGACAAGTAGTGAAGGATGCGGGTGGTGCTCCAATGCTTCTGATAAACAAGGAAGATAATGGATACATATCACCATTGCTCCATGTTCTACCAGCCACTTCCATTCCTTACTCTGCAGGTTTGAAGATCAAAGAGTACATAAACTCGCATCATCTCCAACAGCTACGGTTGTATTCAAAGGAGCGGTTATTGGAATTAAAACTGCTCCTATGGTTTCTGACTACTCTTCAAGGGGGCCCTAAAATACTAAAACCTGATATTATGGGCCCTGGGGTCGCCGTTCTAGGTGCCTACCCTTCCCAATTGAGAACAATACAGAGCCAAACATGTCATTTGCCTTTCTCTCTGGTATGTCTATGTCATGTCCGCGTCTCAGTGGCATAGCAGCTCTGCTCAAAAGTTTGCACCCTGACTGGCCCCCCGCAGCCATCAAATCTGCTATCATTACTCATGCTGACACACTAATCCTCAGAGCAATGCCTATCATAGACCTCCTTCACCCAGCCAACATCTTTGCCGCTGGTGTTGGCCATGTTAATCCATCCAGGGCTTACAATCCGGGCCTTGTTTATGATTTCCAATAACAAGATTACATATCTTACCTATTTGGTTTAGGATATAAAGATGACCAAATTGGAGTCATTGTGCACCGAAATGTGACGTGTGAGAAACTCTCTAGCATACCTGAAGCACAACTAAATTATACTTCTTTTTTTTTTTTTCTTACTCTTTGGGATACTAACCCCAACCAGACATACACAAGGACAGTCACCAATGTTGGAGAGCCCAATTCATCATATACGGTTCAAGTAATTGTCGTTTAAATGCTTGCTTGATTTGATTGATTTGGTTATCTCATTTCATGCTTTGTTCTCTAGTTCTAGGATTGTGTGATAGCCAACAGCACATATGGATAATCATCCGTCACTCGAGGACTGCTAAGTGTGAAGGAGTTGTCCTCGCAGAGTATCTAGGAATATCTAGGATTGTGCGATTGCTGTTAGCAGATTTAGATAATGATCCGCTATTGGAGGACATCTTAGGGTGAGGACATAAATAATGATCCTTTACCAAACATCAACAGATTATGGTTTAATTTCTTAAATTTAATTTCCAGTGCAAATTTCTATGTAATTAATGATTTTGGATGATAGTTCAATCTTTCCTAAGTTGACTTCCCTCAGGTAGCATGTCTTTCCATGTTTCCCTCATTGTTTCATAATAAATCCCAAGACATTGGTGTCATTGATGACATTTATGATCTATCATTTGTGGCAGGGCCACTACATAACCAAGCAGGAAATAATCATTTAAATTCCAAGGGATTCCTGAATGAAGTGAGCTCTACTGAAAACACTCCTTTTGATTCAAGTGATTTCCCTTAACCAAGTGAGGGTCCTGGTTCTTCAAGTGTTTCTCATGGGCAACTTGTTAATGAATGTGAAAACTGGAAATTCTTTCAGTAGTATTCTTTTTATATTATTTTACATTCAATATATGGAAAACTTTACATTGAATTGGTATTGTTATGTTTACTATGGAGGCAAAATGCAGGGGTTATCCACCAGAATCAAGAGTTCAGCATTAGGAATGAAGATTTTCCAGCACTTCCTGGATTTAAAGGTACTTTATTGTTTGATTTTTGGTTGCAGTTGTAGTGGCATTGTTTATGTTTGATGCATGTCATTTTATATATTCATATTTGTGACTGGTTATGTTGAGCTTGAATCCCTTCAACATTTGGCATTCTTGGATGTGGTTTCTGGCTGGGTTTCAATTTAAAAGAGAATATTGAAATTATGCTGCACAGTTTAGGGTGCTTATGTTAGTATAGAAGGCATGAGAAACTGGCAGTTGGTGACATGTACCATGTAAGGTAGGACCCAAGGGTGTAATATTCTTTTCTGGCCTTGTATAAAGGCTGGTGCAAATATATTATTGGTGGGATGGTTAGCCAATCGTATTTGATTTGGCAGGACTGGATTTGTCACGTAATAGTTGAACTTTCCAAACAAATTGATTCCATTTTCAGACGTTCCAATGTTTGTTCATGTATATCAACTTAATATCTCCCTTATCTTTCCCTGCCAAATACTAAAATGCAAAAACATAATGTTTCATTATGTTTGAAGAAATGCTTCTCTATTGGCTGCTGCAGTCCCAAGCAGTATGCTGTCTTTTAATTTTAGCAAACAAAGTTACTGGAACAGTTTTACATTTATCTATTTTATCATCTATAATCAACTAATAGTTTAGTAACTGACCTTTAATTCCTCCTTCCCACCTTAAGCTTCCCTTTTAAGGCTTGTGTTGGCCAAATATTTAATAGTGATGGCTCTTCTTGCACCGGAAGTGATGGTGATCCTCCTATGGATTATCATCAGAAAGAGGTCACTTCATGAGAATCCTGTATCAATGGTTCAACCCCAACCGATTTTGGTAAGTCAGGTTCTATTATCAATGATTAAACTTTTGGATCTTTATTTTGTAGAATTATCACTCTAGTGATGATGCAAGGCTTTTTTCTGAATCATTTTGCAGATGGGAAGATCTGGTGGTTTTGTCCGTGCAGGACGGTATTCTTCTCACCACCAGGTGCAGCAGCAGCATGCTCGATCAGTAAGTAGTTAAATAATTTAAATCTCCTCTGTCTCCTAAGCTTCGTAAAGGAAAATGAAAATCTGATCTCATCCATTACTTGTGCTTTGTGAACCTCCCAATTTTAATTTGGTAGAAAAATTTTGGGGAGGGGGGGTGAGGAGAATGAGGAAATGTTCGAGGGTTGCATTTGACACATAATGACCCAGTTTTAAATTCTATAAGTTTCAAAACCAAAATTGCTTCATACAAAGGTCCAGTGAAGACACATAGAGGGTGTTGTTCCAATCTTTCAATCCTCTTTCAAACACAAGAAGAGGCCCTACTTCCACTAAAATAGTTGGTCTATGGAGATGATAAAAATTGCTGTTGTTAGAACAAAAAGGGAGTTGCTCAGGCTTCAAAGTGGGTCCCAGATGGGAGTTGACAAGCAGTTGTTTTTGTTGGAAAGGGTTAAATGATACCCTCTTTGCAATCGACAGTTGAAACAGAGAACTGTGATGTTAGATTTGGTTGATGGGCATGAGCATGAGTTTGAGAGGGTTTCAGGTGTTGGAGGAAATTAGGGAGCTTGGGGATGATATGCCTAGTGATTCTGAAGTCTATGGTTTGATCAAGGAGGTTTAGCTGGATAATTCTATTTTAGGGCACAAATTTCAGAATGATACCCAAAATATTTCAATTTCGAGGTAAACCACCCATTGTTACCACCCTTGAGGATATCAGGGAAAGCTGGGAACGATCTTTTTTAATAAATTTGATATGAGGTTGTGTCAACCTAGTGCTGCCCCCATAGATTGCAAGTCTGATTTTCTGGTCTATGTAACAAGGAGAAAAAGGAATGAAAAAGTTGTAGGGAGGTGATGACTTTTTAGAGCTTCGTATTTGGGTAACTTAGGCATATTTCAGGCATATTTCAGAGAAGCGCAGTTCCAGGATACCAGGAGAAAGCGGATTGCCAAGCTTGCTAGATTTTTTGATCTTCTATTCTACACATGTAGATTGTGCATTTTTTTATTTTTTTTGGTCTTTATGGTCTCTAATCCTAGGGATCTGTTCCGATTTTAGATTAAATGAGTTCAAGTGGGCTTGGAGATTTGCTTCTTTGTTTTTGCTTTGTTTGCTTCTTTTTTTTTTGTTTTTATTTTTGTTTTTTGTTTATTTTTTTTTGGGGGGGGGGAGGGCAAAGATTTCTTATCATTGGTTTTTTATACATTCTTCTTTCTTCTAACATAATTTCTTTTTCTATCCAAAAGAAAGTGAGGATTTCTTTCATCTAAATCCAACAGGCAGACACCATGAACTTATATGCAAATTCTCTCTCTCTCTCTCTCTCTCTCTCTCTCTCTCTCTCTCTCTCTATCACCCTGTCCTGGTGCAGGTTAAAGCGGGTAGGGCCACTTTTTTGTGGAGGGTTACAATTTTGGATGTGTAGAACTAGAAGAGACGAAAAGCTGTAGAATCATGTCTTTGCTCCACCTCAACTGGAGTATTTCGATTTCCAAGGCATACCTTGGTACTTATATGCATGTCTTATCACTCCGCCAGTAGCAATGTGGAGCAATGGCCATGGGGCACCCAACGTTTTACTTTCCTGGTGACATTGGGTTGCACCGCTCTTCTTAAATTAGCTCTTTGATTCAACCGCTGGGATTCTGTATAGCTTTCGATTTGAATCATCAAATTTACTTATTCTTCTGTTTTGCTTTCCTCAGGCATGAAGTGGTGCCTCAACTGTGGCTGGATTGAGAACTCTGAAGTCTTTGGATACTGTGGCGGAGGTTGGATCTTATGATCCATTATTTCAGCAATATCAACAACTTTGTAGTGAGTCACAATTTGGCCCACAACAAATGCCTGCCTGGTGATGCATACAGAGATCAGGATCCAAATTCCAGGCAGGCAGCCCCTGTTACTGCTGATTGATTTGGATTGCTTGGTTTGTTAAATATTATTAGAATATGTGATACTCATTTGAGCTCCCCTGCGCTGGGATTTGATCTGGCATGATTAGGTCTGAACTTAAACTCACCTAGTGATCTACATAAAACATTTGCCTTTCCTTGGGCTGAGGAGCCTATCAAGGGGGATCCTGAATATACTGTCCCAAAAATGTTATTATGCGCATCATCCCTGCCATTAAATGTGAGTGTTTTTTATTTAATCATTACTTGAATTTATGTGTAACATTGTGGAATTCTGAATGTTTTGCCACATCTCTCTCACTTGGCCTCACCCTGGTTTAATAAATGTTGTGGTTGTGGCAAGCCTACTTTTCAAAATTTGCGGAGCCAACACTATTCTATATATTTTACAAGTTCTCTCTCTCTCTCTACACCTGTCCCTCCTAAGTGTAAATATAGAGAAAAACTTATGGAGATTGGGTTTAAATTGCATTGCTAATGTTTCTTATTGTCTGCTACTTGCAGCATACCAAAGGACAAAGCTTAACTATGAGCAGCCAATGAACTGTATGTCTTATACTTTATAGTTCTGTTATGGAATTCATGATATCCATGCCCCTTGCTTGCTCTATATACTCTTCATCTAAGATGTTTTATTATTGCAAACAACAACAGCAGTAACTATCGGAGAAACTCTTAGAAGGATTAGTTCTATTTTTGCATACACTCTTAATTGTGCTTTGAATTATTTCCATGGATAGTTCGGCTTCTTTTGGAGTAGAAATCTAACTTTCCTTGTATTTCCCCGAATTATTTTACTGAAAATATTTTCGTTGGTGCTGCCTATGTCTAGACATGGATAATAGATTGGAAAATTTAGAGTAGGATCTAAAACTTAAAAGAACACATAAAATGAATGGCATTGGCCTTATGGCGGCCATGGAAAGAAAGAATCAATGAGGTGGAGATGAAGTGTCTTATGGATGCATTTTGAGAAGTCTTCAAAGAAGTCACAAAGTAAATTATTTTTTCGCGGTAGTAAGTTTTGTATAAGCATTCTGTTATTTTGCTCTTTTTTTGTTAAAATGATGGTTACTTCCTCACCTTTCCCATGCCCTGCTATTCTTGACTTTTGGAGGAATTAGAGTAAGAAATACCCTTTTGTTCCTCTTGTCCCCAAGAGGGCAGAGGGGGATAACTTCTGTTTCTAGAGTTATTCTGTAGTTCTCCCGTCCCATTATTTATTCATTTTGTAATAGAGTTAAAGAGGACTCCTATTTTGCTTATTGGTAAAAAGGGTATTTTAATTATTTTTCAGCCCTATTGATTTGCCTCTCTAAGTCATCTCTAGATAAGGCGAAAAACTTGTCAGTAATAAAGTATATTGTCATTACGTCATGTCTTTTGAGTTCTGAAATTATCATAAAGTCTTCTATTTCTTGGAGTACCATTAGTTTGTACTTTTCCATGTCTTCTTACTGCTGCATGCAGGGTCTTGTCCATCCAAGATAAACCTTTTCAATCTATTTTTCTCTTATCCTGGCTCTAACTGGGCGCATTCTTACTTTTTATAATAATATCCACTTACGTAATTAAGTACACTGTCATTATATCATGTCTTTTGAGTTCTGAAATTTTTATAAAGTCTTCTATTTCTTAGAGTGCCACTAATTTGTGCTTTCCACTTCTTCTGATTGCTTCATGCAGGGTCTTGTCTATCCAAGATGAACCCTTTCGGTCTATTTTTTCCCTTATCCTGGCTCTAACTATGCATGTTCTTACTTCTTATAATAATATCCACACTCATAATTTATTTTTCTTGTCAAGCTACTCATTGTTTGTAGCACTCTTATCTCTACAGTACTCATCATTATTCTTTACCCAGCCCCTTGTATTATAAAGCTTTTCCTGCTATGTTGGAATTCAAATGATTTGGTTGGGACCCTTGAACCAATAAGAAATTATGTGCATATTCACTAACACTAATGTGCATAACTTGAACAAAGGATGTTTTAGGTAGAGAGCTGTACCTTCTGTAGGGGTAGGTCTGTTTAAGTATCCAAAATGTACTGATGTCGACAAATTGAAGATGATGATGGTGCAAAGGATACAAAATTTGATAATGATAGAGAAGCTATAGAGTTTTCTTCCCAAATTTCCCTCTTGTAGGGATTGAACCGTCCCACAATATTCCAAACATAAGGATTTGGGGTGTTGATATTGAGTGTACTTTCTTACAAATCTTTGTTTAATCATCTTATTAGTTTTCCCCGGCATCCTCGTTCTTCTGTACATAATTTTATTTGGAAAGCCAAAGTTCCTTCCAAGATTAAGATTTTTATTTGGTCTATGGTGTTTAATAAGATTAATACCAACAGTTTAGTCCAAAAAAAAGACCTTATAAAGTCATCGCACAGGATGCATATGTCATGTGCTACATATATTCTGAATGTGAAGATCACTTATTTCTACATTGTTCTATTGCATCGGAGATGTGGAATCGCTTATTTGATGCGTGTAAGAATGTGCATTTCTTGCTATTTCTTAGTATATTTCATGAGAACAAAATGCAAGGATCTTGAATAATATGAATATTGATCCCTCTCTTCTTTGGTATGAGATTGTGATTTCTTTGTGGTCTCATGCTGGGGTTTATAAATATAGTTTAGAAGAGATGAAGAGGAATTGGAAAATAGTGCTTCACTAACTCTTTGAAATTACTTATTTTATTATTATTATTATTATTTTTTGCTCCTAAGGATTTCTTATCCTTGGAGTCCTTGTACATTCTTTTTAACCTCTAATTCAAATCTGTTTTTCTATCCAAAAAATAAATAAATAAATAAATAAAATAAAAGATAAGGATACAAAATTTCAGGTTTGACTAGTTGAGGTAACATATCTTAAGATCTGGGTTCTAACATTGAAAACTGAGATATATAACTAAAGCTTATTTCTTGAGAATGTTTTGGGATAATAAGTACTTCTTTGTGCCTTTCTCTATGCTAAGTTGTGTTGCATTCAAATATTATATTTCACTTTATATGATGATATTGATCCCTGTTTTGCATGCTATTGATCCCTTTGTACTGTGTTATCCTTATCTTCAGGTGATCCGGGAGTTAAGAGGGAGGTAGAGGGTAGAAGCGTTTGAGTTAAGGTATTTAGATCCCTACTTGTCTTCAACTTTTTATTTTGGTAAGGCATGTAATATTCGTGTTTTTTGGGTGGTATGAGTTATATTGTATGTCTAAAAGTAAAGTTGTTGGCCAAGGAGAGTCAGAGCTACATATATTTTGTTTATATTATGTTTATATACTATAATGTGTTAATGTTTGGTGGCTAGAAGAACCCTTGGTGGCTAAACTGTTATTAAATAGGGGGAGATTTTGTCAATATATATATATTTTTTTTCAAAGAACAATATTCTTTCCATGTTATTAGGGAGGATGGCTATCGCAAATTCAGTTGTTGCATTTTAATTATATTAATCGCTTCCGCATTTGCGTGCTTATCTCTTTTTGCTAGGGGTGCATCTGGATAGTGGATTAGTCACACTTTAACTCTTCATTATTGCCTCTTGTTTGTCTAGGAAGCAATGGCAATTATACAACAGCACTTTGCAAAACCGGTTCACTGCAAGACCTAGATGTAAAAGGAAAGATAGTAGTGTGTGAGGGTGGTGGATATGGAACTTTTCAAGGGCAAGTGGTGAAGGATGCTGGTGGTGCTGGCATGATTCTCATAGATGAACATCACGGCTACTCGACTTCAGCCAACCTTCATGTTCTCCCCACAAGTGAGGTTAACTATTTTGATGGTTTAAAGATCAAGGAGTATCACTACCAGAAAAAAGACTTTTAGCGACAGAAATTACCGACGGAAAAAAATCCGTCGCTATTAAACACAGATTTTGCGACGGAAAAATCCGTCGCTAATTTTCCGTCGCTAAACTTAGCGACGGAAAATTTTCGTCGCTAAATCCGTCGTTAAAGCTTTTCCGGACAAATTAGCGACGGATTTAGTGATGGAAATTTTCCGACACTAATTTTTCCGTCGCTAATCCGTCGCTAAAATTTAAAAAAAAAATTATTTTTGTTAAATATAATTTTTTTTTTGTTTTTATTAAATATAATTTGTATTTTTATTAAATATAATTGTCTTTTATTAAATATAATTTTTTATTAAATATAATTGTATGTTTTTATTAAATATAATATTGTATTTTTATTAAATATAATTTTATATTTTTATTAAATATAAATTTTGGTTTTTATTAAATATAATTTTGTATTTTTATTAAATAAAATTTTATATTTTTATTAAATAAGGGTATTGTATTTTTAATATTGAGAGTTGCAAATAAAGTATAAAAATAAAAAATAAATAAACCAATAACACAAATGTAATGGTGACATGGTGGTTATGACTCAAGTTCTCTCTCTCACACCCGGGTTTCAGAGCATTTTTCAGAACATTTTCAACACATTTATGAGCGGGCGGGCCGGGTTTCGGATGGTGGTAGAAGCGGGTCGGGCATCCAGCTTCCGGCATTTGGGTTTGATCTTACTAACTTCACCGACGAATTAACGACGGAATTTTTTCGTCACTACGACGCTAAAAATTTCGTCGCTAATCCGTCGGTAATTAGCGACGAAAAAATTTCGTCGCTAAAAAATCCGTCGTTGATCCTTCGCTAAAATTAGCGATGTGACTTTCAGCGACGGAAAAATCCGTCGCTGATATTTTTAGCGACGAAAATTTGGATATCAAATACGGAAAAATCCGTCGTTGATATCCGTTTTTCTAGTAGTGTATGTCAGTTCCAAATCAACAGCAACAGCCTCCATTATTTTCAAAGGAACTGCTGTTGGAATTCCTTCTGCACCGATTATTGCCCATTTTCATCAAGAGGTCCTAGCTTCTCAAGCCCTGGAATCTTAAAACCTGATATTATAGCCCCAGAAGTCAATGTTCTAGCTGCATATCCACGCACATATAATGACACTTTCTAATTCATTGTTCGCTTTTCTGTCTCACACTTCGATGGCTTGCTCTCATCTTGGTGGGATCGCGGCTTTACTCAAAAAGTTCCATCCCGACTGGTCACCATGCCATCATCGCTTCTGCCAACACAGAGAACCTTGGAGACGAGCCAATTTCTGACAACTTACTCAATCAGCCAACGTGTTTGCAATTGGTGGTGGTCTTGTTAACCCATCAAGGGCTAATGATCCGGGGCTAGTTTACGATTTTCAGCCTGATGATTGCCTACCGTATCTGTGCGGTTTAGGATATCAAGATGATGAAGTTGGGATTATTGTGCACCACAACGTGACATGTACAAAAGAAACTAGCATTCCTGAGGCACAGCTGGGCTCAACAAATCAAACATATACAAGGAGGGTAACGAACGTGGGACAGGCCATTTCGTTATATAAAGTTGAAATATATCAGCCAGAGGGAGTTGTTGTGACTGTTGATCCTATCATGCTTGATTTCTCACAGGTCAACTAGAAGCTAACTTACACAGTTACCTTTCAGCAAATCCAGCGAGGGGATACTGGCATATTTTCACAAGCTGCCCTGCAATGGGTCTCTGGCAAACATACTGCAAGAAGCCCTATTGCAGTGATTTTTAATTAGGATCGATTGTCCAAGCAAAGCTTTTGTGGGCCTAGATTTGTTGCGGTGATTATACTTTTGCCATCTCATTAAGTCATTCATGATTATGCTTTATCACATTTTGCTTTAATTATACACAGAGAGAGAGGAGATTATTTTGAACCAAAGGGAGATCAGAGGAAATGTTCTACTTGACTATTTAGAAATACTTCAAAATTTTAAACTTATTTTAGATGCTTCGTTATGTATTTATATTACATAATTTGAAGTTAATTTAATTTTAAATTTGAATTGAAATTATGTTTATTAATCTAATATTTTATATAAAAGGCGTCATAAAATAGAACACCGAAAATATATCCTATCAAAAAGAAAATCGAGACCACAATAGATTGGACAACCTTTATTGGAACTGACATTGGTTTGGTTGCACATCATTGTAATTTTCTTAGCTACTCTTTGGAATACGAAATGCATCCTTTTCAAAACGGTACGTTTTACCAAAATGCAGAAAAGGGTGCATCCTGCGTTTCTGTTGGGAAGGAAAACGAAACGTCTTGCATTTACATTTTTAAGTAATTTTTTTTATGCCTGAAAAATATGTAGGAAAAGAAGGGATGTTCAAAGTATGAAAAGGTAATAACATATTTAGAGAAATATCATATTGTTTACTTTTATATTATTTATAATATGATAATAATTTAATATATTTTATAGGAATACTCATAAATAAGAAAGAAAAATAGATTGCAACAAACAGATACTTACACTTGTGGTTTCAAGTTATTTGTGAGATGGGTATGAGAATTGGTAATTAATGTATATACTGGTAATATATTTATTAGTAGTTTTTTAGTTGTTAATATTTAATTTCAAGAATTAGAGATAGAACATACCCCTGGTCGAATTGAACTGTACAAAGTATTCCAAGGATAATTCATATGTCAATTTATAGTTTGCTAATATGATAATAATTTACATGAACTTTTGCTATCACTCTACACTAAGAGTCAGTGTTGATTTTCTATATACATTTTGTATATATGGGAACAAGCTAATAAAATGATGGTAAGTGAACAAGCAATACTATTAGAAAACTCATTTTCAGTGACAGAAATTAACGACGGATTATTATTCATCGCTAATTAGCGACAGAATTATGATGAATTAGCGACGGATAATTTAGCGATGAAATTAGCGATGGAAAAATCTGTCAGAAAAAATTCCGTCGTTAATCCGTCGCTAATTTTAATAACGGAATTATTTGTAATCCGTCGCTAAAAATTGAAAAAAAAAATTCCAACAAATTAGCGATGAAATTAGTGACTAAAAAATCCATCGAAAATAATTCCGTCGCTACTCCATCGTTGGGCTGTTATACCTTACATATATGTAAAATATCATTTTATATTTTTTTTTCATTTCTCTTTTGTTGCATAAAAAAAAAAATTACTATTATAAATTACGATAAATAAAAATGGTAACTAAAAAGTATAAATTATGAGTCTAGGGTAATTAATAGTAGTAATAAAAATACAAAAAAAAAGAATAAAACAAAATAATAAAATAACAAAATAATAAAAACATAAAATAATTAAAAATACAAAAGAAACAAAAAACCAAAAAAAAAAAAAACATAAAAAGAATAAACATAGAGGGTGGTTCCACCGCCCTTCTATTTTTAATTTTTTTAATTTTTTATTTTGTTTTATATTCATTTTATTGTATTTTATTTGTTTTTTATTCTTTTATCATTTTATTCTTTTTTTATTATTTTAAAATAATTAAAAAAAATAAAAAAATAAACATAGAGGGCGGTTCCACCGGTGGTGGAACTGCCCTCCTATTTTTTATTTTTTATTTTTTTTCTTAATTTTTATTTTTTATTTTTTATTTTTTATTTATTTATTTTATTCTCTTTTATTTATTTTTTATTCTTTTAACCCTTTTTTATTAGTTTAAAATAATTAAAAAAATAAAAACAAAAAAAAATAAGCATGGAGGGCAGTTCCACCGCCCTCCTATTTTTGAATTTTTTTTCTTTTTTTCTTTTTTTTTTTTAATTTTGTTTTTTATTCTTTGATTGTATTTTATTTGTTTTTAATTCTTTTATCATTTTTATTCTTTTAACCCTTTTTTTATTAGTTTAAAATAATTAAAAAAAAAGACATGGAAGGCGGTTCTACCGCCCTCCTATTTTTGAATTTTTTGAATTTTCTTTTTTTCTTTTTTTTTTTTTGTTTTTTTATTCATTTTATTGTATTTTATTGTATTTTTTATTTTTTATAATTTTTATTCTTTTTTTATTAGTTTAAAATAATTAAAAAAAAAAGCATAAAGGGTGGTTCCACCGGTGGTGGAACCGCCCTCCTATTTTTTATTTTATTTAAACATAGAGGCGGTTCCACCGCGCATGTGTCACGGTGGAATCGCCATTATTCTTTTTTCTGGTTTTTTTCTTTTTTTCTTTTATTTTTTAATTATTTTATGTTTTTATTAAATATAATTTTATGTTTTTATTAAATATAATTTTTTATTTTTATTAAATATAATTTTTTGTTTTTATTAAATATAATTTTGTATTTTTATTAAATATTATTTTGTGTTTTTATTAAATATAATTTTTTATTAAATATAATTTTGTATCTTTATTAAATATAATTTTATATTTTTTAAAATTAGAGTATTGTATTTTTAATATTGAGAGTTAGAAATAAAGTATAAAAATAGAAAAAAAATAAACTAATATCACAAAGGTGATGGTGACATGGTGGTTAAGGTTCTCAAAATCTTTTTCTCACACCCATGTTTGAATCTGGGTATGAGTATTTTTACAACAAATTAAAAGCAGGCGGGCGGGCGGTCGGGCCCGGGATAGCAGGCGGGCCGGGCCTAGGACAGGTGCTTGTGAGGGAGGACGGGTCGGGTCGGGCAGCCGGGTCGGTCTCTCGAGTACGTACACTTGGGCTTTTGCTCAGTTCAGCTACGAAAATATTTCAGTCGCTAATCCATCGATAATTTAAGAATAATTAAAAAAAATAAAAATTTAAATTATTGACGGATTATTAACGATGGAAATATTTTCTTCGCTAATTAGCGACGGATTTTCTTAACGACGGAAAATTTTTGTCACTATAACGATGTGACTTTCAGCAACAAAAAATTATGTAGCTAATTTTTCGTCGCTAATACTTTTAGATACGGAATTTGAGTATCAACGACGGATATTTTCATCGCTAATACATGTTTTTCTTGTAGTGCAATTTCAACATAAGAGTCTATTAATGACATTGAGAATAGAGTGTTTATCCAAATTACTAGCAAAGAACGTCAAGTAGATTGAGAGGAAAAGGAATGGGACCAACACCTACAGCTATTATGGAACATCATCTCCTCATCCAGTGGCTATTATTATTAATGTCTCAAGTTTAAATGCAAATACATCCATGCTTGAGCGTAAATTGAAGAGAACAAATGAAAGATTTAAATTATTCTCTAACTTGGTCAAGTCAACACTTCCAACTCTTGAGATATCAGATCGCAACCTACAAGAAACAATAGACTAACATGTGTTTTTTAATAACATAGTTTATATTACGTTATATTTTATGATTGTTTTAACTATAAATATATTACTTCTACAAGATGATGATAATCTGTCTGGTGATGGTGGTGACTGTACATTTGTACAAAGGGGTCATATATTTTGAGACTAATTTTCATGATGAGATATTGTGTGTAACCTATTTCATAGGATATTGATATGACTACAATTTAATTATTGTATATAAATTTATTTAACATAATCAAATGGTTATTTGTGAGTTATTTATTTTGTGGTTAAAATTGAGTTTACTTTATAATTGTACTTGATATATATTTGGAGTTAAATATTAAGTTTGTAATTGATAGATATGGAGATATAGTTTATGTTTGTAGTTGATAGTTGTTCAGAATATTATTATTTGATATTTGAAATATTGTTGATAGATATTTAAAGCTGGAAATTATGATACCATTTGAAATGAAATATGGATATTATTATTTAATTATCAGGCTTTTGAAACCAATTGTGATGAAGTAAAACTAGTTGAAAGAAGACAAGATTTTGCAAACGTTAGAGAAGAAAAATATCTGTAAATACACAAGATTTGCAGACATTTTTGTAAATAAAATATGGCAAATGTTCAAATAATTATTGACTTTTAAGAGCAAAATGTTGCAATGTGGACAATCTTTATCAACATTTTGTTCTTAAATGTCAGTAATCAATACCTCTTTGCTGACATTTGAAGCAGCAAATGTCGGTAAAGGTTGAAAACATTCCCAACGTCTGCTCCCTAACGTCAGGAAATGGTGTAGCTTTTCCCTATATTTAATATGAGCAAGGTCGGTATTCTACTTTTGCCAACATTTTTCATTTAAAAAATATCAGGAAAGATTTATGTTTCACCTTATGTTTTTCTCATATAATGTTGGGATTTTTTCTGACGATTTTTTCCACGATATTTTTTCATTGACTTTCTTTTTGGTTGTTCTATCATTCAGTGACGTTTATAAAATGTCAAGATTTGTTCATATAAATGTCAAGAAAAGTCTGAATTTTTGTAGTGTTAGATTTTTAATATTGGGAATATATATCGGGTGATCCTACTTAGTACAACTACAAGAGAGATCAGACAAATTAATCTTTTTTTTTTTTGTGGATATAAAAGAATGAATACAAATCAGATTAATCATCCTTCTTAGTTGCCAAAAAGATTGATTTGTATGGGAAATCAACATGTACAGTGTAGCAATATTTATTGATTTCTAATAAAAAAACAGCATTTTATTTGCCATCACAATGACCACAGTTACTATACATACTGATAATGGTGTATCAAAAGATTACCAAAAATTGTGTCATCTCATAATCATTAAATGGGGGTAAATCAATAATTCTTAATTTCCTTATTGAAAGAAACAAACTTTTATTTGTCATCAATGCCTATTTTTCAAAAAGATATTTACATGTATACGTTAAGTTTAACAAATACACGTCATTTAATTGTTAATAACAACAATAATAAACTAGACATTTTATTTCAAAATTTAAAATCGGTCATATAAGAACAAATATTGAAATAAAAAAAAAATTTAATTTATGTGAATTTTTCTATACCACTCATTCCTATCTAAAATCATCTTCTCAACTAAATCCATCACTATCATATATTTACGAATATATTATATCCAAATTTTCAATAATCTATCTCTACGTCATTTAATTGTCAAAGATTCTTTATTTTCATGGTTTTCATTTAGATGCAGACTCATATTTATTCGTTATAATATATTCACCAAATATTCTATTACTACTTAAGCTTATTGAATATGCTACTACTATAACATATTCTATTACTTAATATTCTATTATATATTTCGAGATACTTTCATTATTTTAGTTTTCAAAATTCTAGGTGGTATTTAGTCCACAAGTTTGAGGGGGATGTTCATATAATTTTGATAACATAACATTTTTAAAATATTTTCTTTCTAAATTTTAATCTAACCCAATAATACATAATATCTCGGTCTCTGTTCTTACATTTCACAGTATTTGTTTTTCTTTAGCTCTCTTTCATCAGAGAACATGAGGCGCACTATGATATCAAGCATTAAAATTGCCCTACTTCTCACCATAGCTTTCATGTCTAGTTTTCTTCCGGCTTTTGCTCGGGTGCAACAATTTGCACCTCCTGATACAGTTTCTGAGCAGAATAGCTTGCAAACATACATTGTCCATGTAAAGCTGCCAGACAACAGAAGCTTAACTCCGTTCAAGGACCTAGAAAGCTTTTACAAGTCATTTTTACCATCTACCATCAAGAGTTCAAACAAAGAATCACGGATGGTTTACTATTACCACCATGTTATGACTGGGTTTGCAGCCAAATTGACTGCGGAGGAAGCAAAAGCAATGGAACAGAAGGAAGGGTTTGTGTTTTCAAGGCGAGAAAGGTCATTGCCATTGCTTACAACTCGAACCCCTAGCTTCTTGGGTTTGAATCGGCAGAGCGGATTTTGGAAAGCTTCCAACTTTGGAAAAGGCATTATTGTTGGAGTATTGGACTCTGGCATTCTTCCAGCACACGTGTCCTTTAGTGATGAAGGAATTCCTCCTCCTCCAGCTAAGTGGAAAGGCAAGTGTGAATTTAAGGAGGAATGGTGCAATAATAAGCTCATAGGTGCAAAAAATTTATTGATCGGTAAGTCACTGATAGATGGGAATGGGCACGGCACTCACACAGCAAGCACAGCTGCCGGAAACTTTGTAAAGGGTGCTAACAAAGATGGATTTGCTAATGGCACAGCCTCAGGGATCGCACCTTTAGCTCACCTTGCAATTTACAAGGTATGTGCTCAGGGCTGCAGGGACAGTGATATATTAGCAGGATTCGACGCTGCTATTAATGATGGAGTTGATGTGCTTTCTCTTTCGCTTGGCGGGCCTTCATTTCCTTTCTTCCATGATTCGATTGCCATTGGTGCATACAGTGCAATTAAAAAAGGAATATTTGTTAGCTGTGCAGCAGGGAATAAAGGTGAGGGGATTTCTCCTGTTGAAGGAACTTTGTCTAATGAGGCCCCATGGATACTTACTGTTGGAGCAAGTACAATTGACAGAAGGTTACCGGAGACTACACAACTTCGAAATGGGGAAGAATATGTTGTCATTGAAGATCAAATAGATCCCATGGTTGCTCAGTTCTCTTCCAGAGGCCCAAGCCGGGCAAGTCCTGGTATTCTGAAACCTGACGTTCTTGGCCCGGGAGTGGATATTCTAGCTGCATATCCTTCTCGTGGTAGTGCTAATTCAAGTATGAATTTTGATTTCCTTTCTGGCACATCAATGGCCTGCCCTCATCTTAGTGGTATCGCTGCTTTGTTGAAAGCCTCTCACCCTGACTGGTCACCTTCAGCAATTAAATCTGCCATAATTACCTCCGCCAATCCACATAACCTTGCAGGCAAGCTTATTACAGATACGGATCTCCAACCAGCAAATGTCTTCGCAACTGGAGCAGGACAAGCAAATCCATCAGCAGCTAATGAACCGGGGCTTGTTTATGACCTCAAAGCAGATGATTATATTCCTTACTTATGTGGCTTGGGTTACACCGATGACCAAGTAGGGATCATTGCAAATCGGCAAGTCACTTGCTCAAAGGAAACAGTTATTCCCGAGGCACAACTAAATTATCCTTCATTTTCAGTTACTCTAGAGTCTGATAGCCTCACTTATACAAGGACAGTTACCAATGTTGGAGAGGCTAGTTCCTCATATACTTCTAAAATTACAGCACCAGAAGGAGTCAAAGTGACAGTCGAACCTGCGGAGCTCAACTTTTCGAAAGAGAATCAAAAGTTGACATATTCAATAACATTCACTGTTGCGGGTTCTCGCAACATAAGCACGCCATTTGCCCAAGGAGCTCTGACGTGGGTCTCGGACAAGCATGTTGTTAGGAGTCCAATAGCTATTTTGTTCAAATGAGATAGCCATTTTCTGTTGAATGAAATAATTTGTGATTTTGGACTGTAACAGCAAAGAAGATCACATGTCTAATTTAATTTTAGTAATGTATTGTTGTTTCTTTGTTCTCTCCCTGTTTTGTTTTTTTTTTTTTTTTTTTTTTTTTTTTTTTTTTTTTTTTTTTTTTAAGAAAAAAATATCTAAAGGAATGGTAGTTAAGGCGGGAGGGGGAGAGAGAGAGATGAATGGTTAAATAGACGTTATAGGCCGCAGGGTCAGCGGATGTATAAGGATCGCATGGAAGGAGGTAATCTTATGTCAAAACTTAATCTATAATATTATATACTTATCCGTTGTAATTTTTATTCTATTAACCATATAGATATAAGTGTGAACGACTCCTGCTACCTTAGATTTCATCGTCCTCTAGTTGGCAGGAAGTGATTGCTCGTTGGTGAGCAGGACCTGATGTGGCCTTTTTTTATTTTTTATTTTTTTATTTAGCTGGACCTACCTTTTTTTGTTTTTTTTTTTTCTTTTCTTCTCTTCATAAATATTAATAAAGCAAATTTCGTACATGATTTCATGGAAGGTATGCTTAGAGCGGTTGGGAGGACTCTTTGACAATTTACTTTTTTTGTCCCTATTTATTAACCAAATAGATTGGGCTTCTTGTGCTTCTGCCATTGTTTTGGAGTTTGCACAATTTTGTAAAATTAACTTTCCTTTGTACTTAAAAAGAAAATAAAAAAATTCTATGGAGGCCATTCCTTTGAGTACTATTGTATTCTACTACGATTAAGCTTTCTCTTTCTCATGTCATTTGAAGAGTGGTGTGTATAATCTCGATGATTATGATGTATGGAAGCCTTTTTTCTATGTTTCCTATCTCTCTCTTTCTTTGTCTCTATATAAGTGGGGGCAAATTGATACAAAAAAATATTCATTAAGCAAATTATACTCTCTCTCTCTCTCTAAGTGTGAAGCCATTCCTCTACGTTCTCTATTTCACTCTTTCTCTCTCTATATAAGTGGGGCAAATAGACACAAAAAGATGTTCATTAAGCAAATTATGCTCTCTCTCTCTCTCTCTCCCTCTCTCTCTCTCTCTCTCTAAGTGTGAAGCCATTCCTCTATGTTCTCTATCTCTCTCTTTCTCTCTCTCTATATAATCGGGACAAATTGATACAAAAAGATATTCATTAAGTAAATTATGTTCTCTCTCTCTCTCTCTCTCTCGTGTGGTAAATGGAGACGATCATGTGCTCATTATGAAGCTATTCCTCTATTGAAGGTTTGTGTTTATTTTTCATACTTCTAAATATTTGAGTTGCTTTACGGTTTTTTTATTACTCTTCATATTTATTATTGATTTCAAAAAGGTTATTTTTCAGTTTCAATTAAATAAAATGGTGTGTCTGATGATGATAGTGGCATGTGGAAGCCATTTCTCTGTTGTGAAGATTTGTATTTGTTTTTCCTACTTCTAAATATGTAACACTGGAAACTCTGAATGTAGTGTTGATTTTAAAGAACCATTTGAGATTTTTATATTTTGTAAAATATATGAGAATAATTAATTTTGATATAAATGTTGATTTTGTATTTTGGAATGTATTGAAACTTTATTGGCTCTCAGTCGATAGACTCTTAATTTTTAAATACGCGAGCTTTGCGGTACACCGCGAAAGTACGTGGTCTACCGCTTGTGTTTTGTGCGGTAGACTGTGAAGGCGGCGACCTACCATGGGAGCTTTGTGTGGTAGATCGTGAAAGCATGCGGTCTACCGTGGGCTCGTGTAAACAACATAGCCTGCTTATGTTGATTTATTTATTTATTATTTTTTTAAGGTGGGTCATGTCCGGTCATGTGTATTTATACAAAACACATCAACATGATGATTGGCAATGACTTGCGCATGATCTAATTTTATATTCTAATTACCTTTATTAAAAAAAAAAAAAAAAGGCTTGAAGTTCAACATTGTACATCAATTCCGGTAAAAGTCCAACATACAAACAATAGAAGCAAATCAAAGATATTCATTTCAAACACCTAGCATAGTGTTAGAATTCAAGTTCAGCATTTTGTACTTATTCCAGTATACAAACAATGCTATCAAACCAACAATTCCAGGATATCTATTCACAATACAAAACTGACCCACAAGATCATTGAATATATAGAATTTATTTGGTGATTTTTTTTTTTTAATTCTTGTGTTCCTTTGTAATCTTCTAGATGGTCCAACATCATTATCTGAGAGTGAGTTATAATCGAGGGGCTTAACAGAGTGAGATAGTCGAGAGACTTAATCGAGAACCCATTTCTACTCCTATTAACAACTTGGGTCCACTAAGCACCAAGAGGCATGCAATTGCCGAGAGACCCAATGAGCACACGAGACATATACTGAGAGACATGCATAAGACATATACTAAAAGACTCGCAATCTATTGCTTGCTTGCATGCTTGCTCATTGTATACATATCCACATTTCATGGACTTCCTCGACTCTTGTCTTGCTGGTCTAGATCAATCTCTCACCTACGTGAGCCTATATTCTCATTAGACAAAACTAAGCAACTAAGATGATGATAGGGCATAAATTAGTGCAATATTTACAATTGATTTTGTTTTATTTTTAAATAAATATTGCACTAATTAGTATATTTTATTATATTTTATGTGCTAGGAATAATAGAGGAGTCATGAAGAAAAAAGGAAGGAAAAGAAGACAAATTTGGAAGCATTGAAGATTTGCAAATATTCCTAAATATTTGGGAATAAGAATTTTGAGAAATTCTAAACTCTTGTAATTTATCATTTAGTAGTTACCTAAAATTTAGGAGAGTTTTCTCTCTAAAAATTAGGTTAACTACTCCTATATATAGAGAGTTATGAAAGCTAAAGGAGCCCAAGAAGGGGGCAGCCGCCCCTTCACCCTCTTTCCATCATTTTTGTCACGACCTATAGTTTCTAAAGGTCACATTCTTCATTGTCCAGTAACTTTTCAACATTAATGAAATAGTTTTGTGAGTTTTATTTTTTTCTCCTCTTATGTTTTTTTCTTTAATTTTATTTTCTAGTTGAAGGTAGGTTAAAACTTTGATTCATGATATTGTGAGATCTAAATGTGTTTATTCATTCATCAATCATAAATATTTATTTAATTTCCGTACTTCATGGATCATGATTTTCTAGGGTTTATTGAATAGATGGCCAATGTTTAATAGACCTAGATTAATCTACAACTAATTAAAACAGCAAATCCGTAATTGTTTGTTAGTTTTAATGAAGTGGTAATTGGCATTCATGTCATGGGAATGACATTCGTGTCATGGGATTAAATAATCTAATTTAAATGAACCCGATGTGTGTTTGTTAATTAGAATTGGGTCTCTCTAAATTTTAATGCTGTTGAGACTTTCAATCCTAAGAGCTTCTCTAGGGTTGACTCTCGATTAGGGAAATAATTAACGAGCGTCTCTTAATTATCGACGAAGTAAGGAGAGATTGGTCGTTGGGCGATTGTCGGCGACTATAACCAATTTATTTATGCATTGTTGAATTATTCTTGAATCAATGATCAATCGATTGAATCAAAGTGGAAACAAACCCTTCAACTAAGTCAATTTATCTTGATTTTTATTCATTTAAATTTTGCCCGATTTTATTTTGTCGTTTTGCTGTTTCGATTTTAATTTTTCGTTTATTTAGATTTAGAAGTTAATTTAGTCAACTCAAAACCTTATTTTGATTTTTATTTTCCTTAAAAGAAATAAATCCACCGTTCCCTGTGGATTCGACCCTGCTTACCCTAGACTCGTCTTTCGTAAAGTAGGTAATTTATTTTTGGTTGTTTGACACACACCAAATTTTGGCGCCGCTGCCGGGGAACGGTATTAAGTGATTTATTTCTTTTAAGTTTTGTTTTCTTTTTATTTTTGAAGACTAACCTTTGCAGTGAACTTATTGAGATTTGACGGTGACATAGAAGAGAAGGATTTGACGAAAATATGGCTGATCAAAAGACTTTGAGGGAGTTGTTATTTCCTGATGCACATACTTTTTACAGTGATTTTCCTAATATTGAGACTCCTCAACAATTTGGAATATGGCAAGATGTTCCAAAGAGAGAGAATGAGGTAAGTGATTTTTCCGTTCGTCAAGAATTGAGAGAACTAATTTCTCTTATGCGTAATTTTATTGTAGGAAAAACACCGCCGATACAAACTTGTGGAATTTGTTCAGAGATGGATCATCCAACCGATAAGTGTCCTATTCTTTATGGTGACCCATATTCAAACATCTATAATCAAGGATGGTATAATGAACCATATTTCAATTATGGAAATTGGCAACAAGGATTTCAACAACCACAAGTTCAATCTCAATTTCAGTATCAACAAACTTTTTCGAACCAAGGTACGTCTCTAGAAGAGATTGTTAAGAGTTTGGCTAACAGTACTTTGAGATTTCAACAGGAGACAAGAGTCAACATCCAAAATTTGGAAAATCAAGTGTCAGAATTGATGGCAATCATTAGTCGATCGGAAAATTCATCAAAAGAAGTAGAAGACAATTCATCAAAAGCCGAAGAAGATATGAAAATTGAGCAAATAGAGAAATCATCAACAATGAATGAATCCATCGAGGAGGTAAATAATGAGTCTAATACTTTCAAAACAAAAATTTTGATTTTACCACCTTTTCCTGGTAGGTTGGCACAACCGAAAGAGGATGAAGAAAAAGAGATTTTGGAAACTTCTCCAAAAGAAGGAACCAGCATTCCTCTCCTAGAAGTAATAAAGCAAGTGCCAAGACCATTCATGAAAAGAGTTAAGACAAAAATTGATACGGATTTTGGTAATCTAACTCTTGAGTTTGATGGTAAAGTTGATACTTTTAATATTGTTGATGTTATGAAGTATCGAAATGATTTTAAGTCTATTTTTCATGATAGCATGGTGGAATTTATTGTTCATGATAATTTTGTGCAAGATGAATTGGATTTTGTTTTTAAGGAAAAAGTGACAAACAAGGTTGCACAATTGGACAAATTTCTTGAAAACAAACTCGCTCATTGGAAACAATCATTGATAGGCCATAAAATCCTTCACTTCAATTCAAAGTTGAAGTTCACGCCAGGTATGTTAAAATCTAAATGGATCGGACCTGTATTTGAACGAGGTTGAAACGATGAGGTAATGTCGAGCCAAAGACATTAAACAAAGGCGCTTGTTGGGAGGCAACCCAATATTTTCTTTTATGTTTTTTATTTCATATTTATTTGGTTTGATTTAGGTTTGCTTTTAATTTTTAGGTGAATAAATGTTGAAAAATTCGGTGACCAGAAGTGCTCTGTCATTAAGGCGTGCCCACGCCTTAACAAGCCTCCAATGCTGTCCAGTTTTACAAATGCTCTCAAATGACCAGAATTGCACATGAGTTAAGGCGTGCCCACGCCCTAAGAAGGGGTCCATTGCTACCACCAAAACTTTTTCTTCAAAACTTATTGGATTTGACCCTCCATTCACCACTCCACCCTAGGGAAGTTTTGTTCTCACTTTATCTTTTTATTTTGCTTTTAATGTTATTTATTTTTATTTTTATTTTTTTTCTCTCTCATTTGGCATACATTGGGGACAATGTATGATTTAGGTGTGGGGGGATATTTCATATTTTTGTTTGTTTGTTTTCCTAGGTTTAGTTTTGTTTCATTTTATTTATAAAAAAAAAAAAAAAAAATTTCGAATTTTCTAAATTGATATGTGTTATTTAATTGGCTAGAAATTTATGAAAAATAGCTCGTATCAATGGTATTTGTACTTGTAATGACATGCATATCTTTACTAGTTTTCTTTGAAAGATAAATATGCAAGATTTGACACAAACCCCATTTGAAAGTGAGGTTTTGAGCCTATAACGAGCAAATTCATTCTTTGTGCTCGGAATTTCTTTTCTTCATGAGTGATTATCGCACTTGGATTGATCATTCTAGAACTTGCAATGTTATGCATTTCGAGATCACATCTAGGGTTTCATGCATTGAAATGATAAAGGCACTTAGGTTTTACCTCATTTTGGCTTTCGTAAAAATCCCTTCCCTGAATTTTATTCCCTTTAGTGAACCAAGTTGAGCCTGAAACCCTTTCTTTCTTCAAAACCCTTAATACAACACCACAATCTTTTTTTTTTTGGCTTGCGTTTCAACCCTTGTACCAAGAATTTATGTAATTAATTGCATAATTTTAGTTATATTTTTTGTCTCATTGGGAAAGTGCTGACTTGAATGTTGAGTTTGATCCTTTCATTGATGTGAAATGAAAACGGAATTCATGATTACGAAAGGAAGAAAGAATTTGAGTTTTGTTCACTATTTGTATTGAGATACTCAACGAAAAATAGAAAAAAAAAAAAGGGAAAAAGAAAAGAAAAGCAGCAGCAAAAAAAAAAAAAAAAAAAAAAAAACAAAAACGCTGCATCTCTGAAAATTTCATTTCAGTCATGGATCATCGATCGAAAAAGTTTGATATTTTTATGTATTCGTGACTATTGGCTATTATGAGCATATGTGGATAGCGAGATCATTTATTTTTGGTGTGCTATTTGTGAGGCGAAAGTGTTCATTATACAAGAAATTGTGTAGTGAATTGCATATTATCCTCGGTACATTTTAAACCCTTGTTATATCTCTTTTATCCTACCCTTAACCCTAACCACGTTACAACCAAATGGAAGACCTTTAGATTGATCCATGAAATTCGAATTTATAAGTGGTGGAGATTTGATATATTTGCAAGCATATAGTAATGCCAATTCCAATGTGTTGATTTGAGTGTTATTGATATATTCTCTACCCTCATTTTGAGTGAATTTGAGTGAACCTTTGGAGAGGATGTTGAATCTTGCTGTTTTGATTTCATTGGGAGCTGTTGGGATTTGTAATAGTTGTTCTTGTACGAAATACTGTGAAGTACTTGTTGTTTTGATTATTTTTTTCCGGTTCAATTCTTATAGCACATGTTGGCTTAGTAGTTCAAAAGAAAAATAGGTTGGTTAGAGTAGTTTTAATTTTATTTGAGTTAGAAATGCTTGAGGACAAGCATTATTTAGGTGTGGGGGAATTTGATAGGGCATAAATTAGTGCAATATTTACAATTGATTTTGTTTTATTTTTAAATAAATATTGCACTAATTAGTATATTTTATTATATTTTATGTGCTAGGAATAATAGATGAGTCATGAAGAAAAAAGGAAGGAAAAGAAGACAAATTTGGAAGCATTGAAGATTTACAAATATTCCTAAATATTTGGGAATAAGAATTTTGAGAAATTCTAAACTCTTGTAATTTATCATTTAGTAGTTACCTAAAATTTAGGAGAGTTTTCTCTCTAAAAATTAGGTTAACTACTCCTATATATAGAGAGTTATGAAAGCTAAAGGAGCCCAAGAAGGGGGCAGCCGCCCCTTCACCCTCTTTCCACCATTTTTGTCACGACCTATAGTTTCTAAAGGTCACATTCTTCATTGTCCAGCAACTTTTCAACATTAATGAAATAGTTTTGTGAGTTTTATTTTTTTCTCCTCTTATGTTTTTTTCTTTAATTTTATTTTCTAGTTGAAGGTAGGTTAAAACTTTGATTCATGATATTGTGAGATCTAAATGTGTTTATTCATTCATCAATCATAAATATTTATTTAATTTCCGTACTTCATGGATCATGATTTTCTAGGGTTTATTGAATAGATGGCCAATGTTTAATAGACCTAGATTAATCTACAACTAATTAAAACAGCAAATCTGTAATTGTTTGTTAGTTTTAATGAAGTGGTAATTGACATTCATGTCATGGGAATGACATTCGTGTCATGGGATTAAATAATCTAATTTAAATGAACCCGATGTGTGTTTGTTAATTAGAATTGGGTCTCTCTAAATTTTAATGCTGTTGAGACTTTCAATCCTAAGAGCTTCTCTAGGGTTGACTCTCGATTAGGGAAATAATTAACGAGCGTCTCTTAATTATCGACGAAGTAAGGAGAGATTGGTCGTTGGGCGATTGTCGGCGACTATAACCAATTTATTTATGCATTGTTGAATTATTCTTGAATCAATGATCAATCGATTGAATCAAAGTGGAAACAAACCCTTCAACTAAGTCAATTTATCTTGATTTTTATTCATTTAAATTTTGCCCGATTTTATTTTGTTGTTTTGCTGTTTCGATTTTAATTTTTCGTTTATTTAGATTTAGAAGTTAATTTAGTCAACTCAAAACCTCCCAAATTTTATTTTGATTTTTATTTTCCTTAAAAGAAATAAATCCACCGTTCCCTGTGGATTCGACCCTGCTTACCCTAGACTCGTCTTTCGTAAAGTAGGTAATTTATTTTTGGTTGTTTGACACACACCAGATGACCCCTTCCACCAATGATTTTTGATAGCAGTGCTTGGATTGTCTATCTTCTGAGCATCAGATGTAGAGGTTGGAGCTGGTTCAAGAAGAGATATAAGCAGTAGATCCATCTCCTTGGTGATTTATTTCTACTCCTCGGTGATTTCTACTTCTAGGTGATTTCTACTCCTTGGTAATTTCTACTCGGTAATTTCTGCTTGCTTTGCTTCTCGGTGATTTTTACTCCTTAGTAATTTATTTTTACTTTTCTGTGATCTCTGCTTTTCTGTGTACATTACCCTACTTCTTGGTGATTTCTACTTCTTGACAATTTCTATTCCTTGGAGTAATTTCTACTCTTTTGTGTACATTACTATCATTCTCGATAATTTCTATTCCTCAGTAATTTCTGTTTCTCGATAATTTTTGCTCCTCGGTAATTTCTACTTCTCGATAATTTCTGCTTTTCAATCATTTCTACTTCTCGATATACATTGCTCTGCTTCTCGATAATTTCTACTCCTTGATAATTTCTACTCCTCAATATTTAATTTTCCCTCCTCGATAATTTTTACTCCTCGGTATTCGATTTTTACTCCTTGGTTACTCCTCTGTATTTATCTATGTATTGATCGGCTTGGTAGTTCGGTGGTTACAACCTTTATTGATGCAATTCTCTCTACCTTTCTTGGTACAGTTCTCCTCACGTGGGTGTACATTGCTCTACTTCTTTCCCCCACCTTCTCTGTACATTGATCTACTTCTTGGTACAATTCTCCCCACCTTCTCATATCACTCCTGTTTCTCTATTGTCAATCATCATGTTGATGCATTTTGATAAGTAACACCAGAAAAATCCGGATTTGCAAAATATACTCTAAATAAATTATTTGAAAAATATATATTTTGTAAAAATTTTGAAAGAATAGTTAATTTTAAATATAAATGAGAATTTTCACTCTTTGAGTTGTTCAGAAACTCCTTTAAATATTTGGTTGATAGGATTTAAATTTTTAAGTTCCTGATTACTGGAGTCATTGGTTACTTGAATGTTTTGTGTTTGGTACTCAGTATAATTTTACTATTCGGTGTCTAATAGGATTTGATTCTCTTATGACACTTTAGTTATTTGGTATTTGATATTTAGTGAAATTTGATTTGGTGACTATCTATCGGTAAATTTTTAATTCTAAATAATCTGTTATTAGAGTGTTGGTATTCGGTAAAATTTAAATTGTGTTCAATGTTCAGGAAAAATCGAGGAAAATTGATTTCCTGGTAAAATGATTTTATTGAATGCAAAACATGTTGAAAAACTACTTTGTCTTTTATAGTTTTCTTGATTTTAAAGCAAATATATATATATATATATATATATTTTTGCATTCTCAATTTTAATGAAAATTTGGCCTTCTTTTTTTTGTCTTTCATTTCATTGTTTAAATTATTATTATTATAGCCTACGGTTTTTTACAAGTCATAATGTGCCGAGAAGTAAATGAAAAATAATGTATCGAGAGAGAAAGAAATAAGTAATGCATCTCTCAGTTTCATTATTTTCTATTTACTCCTCGGCACATTATTGTAACCAAGGATATTTCTTTTCTCTTTGTAATCAAGAGTTATAGCGGAGGAACTTGTCCTCTCTCAGTAGTTGAGGAGTTTGGCCTCTCTTGGTAGTCGAAAAACTTGATCATCGAGAGAAGTCAAGATTTGAACAATACACTTACATTTACATCGTCTCTCGCCACTCTCAACACTTGCACAATTGCAAATATCGATTACTACCTCTCGGTAAATTTTTCATATGCGTCTCTCGATTTTCTTGTGTATCTCTTGGCTCTCGGCTCTCTTGTGATGTTGCAGTAGTATATTGATGAGGAAATGGGAAATAATGTACGAAGGAGAAATAGGGTGATGTACCAAGAGATAAAAATCGTTTAGGAAAAAGATAATAATATTTTTAAAATTTTAACATAATTATTTATTTATTTATTTAATTTTTATTTGTTTATATGTTTTAAGTAAGGGAAAATAACATGACCTAGAAATAAATGAAAAATAATATGTTGAGGAGTGTGTACCAATAAAAAAATAGGATGATGCATCTCTTGGCATGTAATTGTAACTGAGAAACTTTATTTTCTCATTGTAACCAAGAGTTATAGTGGAGGACCTTGCTCTCTCAAGTAGCTGAAGAGCTCGACCTCCCTTGGTAGTCAAGGAATTTGATCACCGAGAGAAATCAACCAAACCGAGAGGCTCCATTGAGGGAGGTAACTAAGAAGTTCAAATTTAGACAGTCATCACTAACCGGAAATCAAAAATAAAGAAACAAACAATATACCAATGCTAAAATTCTATTGACCAAATAATATCATCAAGAGAGTAAATAGAAAATAATGTGCTGAGGGGTTGAGAAAGAAAAATTGATCAAAGACAACAAAAACTATTTTGTCTTTCATTGTTTTGCTTTTATATATATAAATATATATATATATTTATATTCTCCACTTTAATAAGAATTTAGCCTCCCTTTTTTATCTTTTATTATTTAAATTATTATTATTATTATAACTTACACTGTTTTACAAGCTATATAATGTTACGATGAGTAAATGAAAAGTTATGCATCGAGAGAGAAAGAAACTGGGTACATCTCTCGGTGGACCAAACAGAATTAGAAAAAAATAAATAAATAAATAAGAAATCTACCATGCACGCTAGCATGGTCTACCGCGCATGCTTTGCGAGGTAGACCGTGAAAGCCTACGGTCTACCACGGGTTGGTGTAAACAACATAATCTCTCTATGTTAATTTTTTTTAATGTGGGTCATGTCCTGTCACCTGTATTTATCCAAAACACATCAACACGATGGCGGTTGGCAATCATTTGAGCACGATCTAATTTATTAAAAAAAAAAAAAGATGGTTGACAATGGAAAGACAAAATCATGAGACCTGTGCATCCCGTGTCATCAATTTCTTAATTTTAAAATTCAAATTAAATTTTAATTAATTTTAAAAAATTATTAAAGCATTGACTCCATTTTTTATATTTGAAATTTGTTAAAATATACGGTGTTAAATGATATTTTTTGAAATATTTTTATATTCATCAAAAATTTCAATTTACATTTATTGACTTATTTGGTAAGAGATAAATTGAGAATTAAAATAATTTAAAAGTTATAAAATTATGATTTACGAAAATAAAGGGAAAATATTTTATTAAATAACCACATATATTTCATTTTTGGTGTAATATAAATTGAAAGAAATGTTGAAACATTTTTATTTCACATTAAATATTAAATATTAAATAGACGAATAGATATAGGTTACAAAAAGAAGGAGAATTGAGATGTTTTTTTAACACAAAATTAACAAAGCTGAAAAAAAACACAAAAAATGTGTCACTTAAAAAAAAAAAAGAAAAGAAAAAACGAAGTCAAGGACAATGATGCCAACTTTCTCATTTCATGCCAATGTGTCAGCTTAGCACATTTAATGCACCTTTAAGAAAGGGAAAAAAAAAAATGAAGCAAAACAATCTGCACAAGCGCGGTAGACCGCGCAGGCTTGCACCGCCTGTGTTGTTTTCTTTTTTTTTTTTTCCACTTTTTTTTTAAGAAAAAAAATAAACTCTCTTTGTTACGGTAGCATGGTCTGTCGCATGAGCTTTGCGCAGTAGGCCGCAAGAGCATATAATCTTCCACACGAACTTCGGTAGTAGATCACGAAAGCGTGCAATCTATCACGTGCTAATCTACATCCTTAATTGATTAACTTATATATATATATATATATATATATATAAATAAAAGTGTGAATGAACACGTCAAATTTCATCGTCCTCCATCATGATGTACGAGACTCTTATGCATGCACCTGTGTCAGATTTTTTTTTCATCCTTTCTCCTCTCCTGTCTCTCTCTCTCCTCATTGACAAAAAAATAAAAAAAAATAAAAAGTCCTAATCAAT